>OZ012737.1:413289499-413369032 GCA_963859935.3 Lathyrus sativus
CTCTGTGCATCTACGGAATAGTGCTATTTCCCAATTTACCCGATTTTGTGGACTTTGACGCCTTTCATCTGTTTGCTGCTGGCAACCCTGTACCCATCTTGATTGGAGATCTCTATCATTCATTGCACTACAAAAATGAAAATAGGAGAGGAAAGACTGTTTACTGTTGTGCGCCGCTGTTGAACATGTGGTTTAAGAGCCATCTCCCCCTAAAGGGACCTTTTGTAGATGGCGCAACTACAGCTGACTGGTCAGAGCGCCTGATGAGACTATCTTCTGAAGACATTGAATGGTTTGACCAAGACTTGCTGGGGTCTGAGCTTATTTTCAGTTGCTCTGGGTATCCGAACGTGCCTTTGATAGGAAGGAAAGGATGCATCAATTATAATCCATCTCTGTTTGTTCGCCAATTTGGATATGCATTGAAGAACCCACCTAGGGAGGAAGAAGTACAGGAATCTCTGTACTTCACCGGTGACTTGAATGGAGAGTTACTAGCCAAGCTTCAGCGCGCTTGGATACGTATCAACAGAAGAGGGAAACCACTATTGGGGAAGAATGATTGTCAGGCTTATGTACCATACAAAGCTTGGATACAAGAGAGAGCAAAACAGTTGCTAATGCCGTTTCCAGCTGCACCAGTCCATGTTCATGTTCCAGTAGAGGAACCAACCACCGTTACTATGGAGGTCTACGAGCGAGTTGTAAAAGAGAAGGAAGCCTTGTTGTTGGCTAATGAAGAGTTAGAAAAGGAACTGGCTCAGATGCGTAGTGAGAAGAACAAGGTTGTGCATTCTTTTCAACAGCAGACTGAGTTAGTAAACAGGCTAGGTGCTGAACTGACCGAAGAGAAAAAGAAGCGTGAACGCCTGGGGAAAGAATTCAGAAGCTCTCATGATATGTTGGAGTCCAAGAAGAAAGCACTCGATGCCGCCCACCGGGAAATCTCTTCTTGTAACAAAACGTGGAATGCTACGCTAACCAACAACAAAAAGAGGGAAGACAAATTGAAGCAGCAAATTTCTGAACTCGAAGAACAGTTGCAAGCTAGCAATAAAAAGTATGAAGAGGAGGTGATGGCAAGATATAGTCTTCAGAACTCATTGAACAAGGCCATCGAGGGCAAGAAAGAGGCTGTGTCTCAGAAACGGAAGCTAGAGGATCGCTTCGGAGAAGGGGCATGGGAGGAATCCGCTGGTGATTTGCGACGTGTTCTCAAGCGAAGAGATCTACTTGTTGAGGATCTGCTTACCCGACCAAGTCATCCAGAGACTAAGAGGTTATTAGAGGAGTACCAGGCATATGGGAGCACTTGACCGTTTCATGTATTAATGTGTATGCTTTATTTGCATTGTGCTGACCATCACCAGGATTATTGGTTGAGGTCATGCCTTCTTATTGTACACTCATTGATATTGTATTCCTGACTTGATGGGTCTCTCTGCAATATATGAGGTGTTTTCTATGATTCGGCTCCGAACTTCATATTGCTGCCACTGTCACCACACTGACACATTCGCACTAGAATCGGGGAGTGATATTCCCTAATGCACAGACACATATTGCATTGCATTCACATTCATATTGCATTACAGGTGATTATTGAACTGTATCTCATTTCCTGCACCGTACAGGTCTTTTCAGGATTGAAAGTCAACGCACGCACTGATACTCTACTCGTACCAACTGCCGAAGAGTTATGGATCAGATGCAGAATGAAATGCAGGACATGCGTGAGAAGCTGGAGCTATTCATGCAGACAATGGAGACCATTGTGAAAGGCCAGGAGAACTTGCAAGCTTTGGTGCAGCCTTTGCTGATGAGAAATGCTGGGCACGGAAATGAAGACCATAATTCTGTGCGAGTTGACACTATCCACGGGGATGGTACTCCTACACCGGTAGCTCCACCTGTGGCGAGCATACCTGCTGTCAATGTGAACAACGGCGCTGCCGCCGGGAACGGTAACACAGAAATCGGTAACGAGACTGTCGTCAACAACGTTGGGTTCTGAGACGCCAATTTGGGTGGTGATAATATTGGAGGTAATGGCTTCGGTAACAACGGATTTGGCTTTAATGACCAGGGGTTTGATCATGCTAGGAAGTACGGCTTCAACGCTCAGGGCTTCGGACAGGACGGATTTGGTATTACCAATCAGGGTTATGGCGGATTCTGTAATGGGAATGGTGCTGGAATAATGTCTTTTGGACCTGCCGGAGTCGCTCCAGGGTATGGTAACAGGGGGCGGGGCCCTGTGATGAATCAGACTAGATTTGGCCGTAACAACGGGTATGATGGATACGGGAATGGGAACGGTAATTAGCTAGAAGATCAGCAAGAAGATGCTTTCTCTGGTGGAGGTTTTCAAGGTCCTATAGATGACTCTCAGAGAATCAAGATGCTCGAGGAGCAGATGAAAGGTGTTGTGAATCAAAGTGCTGTGGGTTTAGATATGACCACAATGGGTCTGGTGCCTGGCCTGAGGGTACCACTAAAGTTCAAAGCTCTCACATTCGACAAATATAAGGGGGATACCTGTCCAAAGGTGCATGTGCGGTCATACTATAGAAGGATGTCGTCTTATTCAAACGATGAGAGGATGCTGATGCATTTCTTTCAAGACAGCTTGTCTGGTCCTTCCCTTGAATGGTACATGGGATTGGAGCCTACTCAGGTAAAAACATGGAAGCAGCTGGCTGAAGCATTTGTGGCTCATTATAAGTACAATAGTGACCTGGCACCCAACCGGGTCCAGTTACAGGGGTTGTCCCAGAAGAAAGACGAGAGCTTCAAAGAATATGCGCAGAGATGGCGCGACATGACTGCACGAGTTCATCCCTCTTTGGATGACAAAGAAATGAATGATATGTTCATAGGAACATTTACTGGTGTGTTTTATGACAAGCTGTTTCATACTTCCTTGGGCAGTTTCTCGGACCTAATCTTGATGGGTGAGAAAATTGAAAGCAATATTAAACTGGGGAGATTCCAAGCTGAGGAATCCGCTTCAGCTGGGAGTAACAGAAGGGCTTTCGGTGGGCGCCGTCAAGGTGATGCAAGTGCAGTATTCGGGGGCCGAGGCCGAGGCCGGGGCAGAGGTCGGAATTAGTACAATCATCCGCAACAGGTGGCAAGTGTCACAATTCCATTTCATCAACAACCAATACCACCACAGCAACAGCAGCCACAACAAGGGGCACATCCTGCCCAGCGCAGAATTCAGGGGGGCAAACCAAGGAGGGTGTTTGAAACGCCTCCTTCAACGTATGCAGAATTGCTACAGACGTTACTGGGTTTGAACTTGGTGGAAAAGAGGACTATGGCGCCAATAACGGGCACTCCTCCGTACGGCTTTGACGCGAACAAGCACTGTGAATTCCACATCGGGGCTCCTGGCCACGACATAGAGAATTGCCACGCGTTCAAGCATGTGGTACAGGATCTGTTGGATAGCAAGGCCATCAATTTTGGACAAGCAGGTCCGAACATAGTACAACAGCCCATACCCAACCATGGGGCAAATGCTATTTTAACTGAGGAGGGTTTGAACTTGATCATGAATGTTGATGACCTGAAGACACCGTTGTGTGAGATAAAGAGCAGATTATTGAAAGGAGGTGTGTATCCAGGCTGCGATGAGTTTTGTTTAGAGTGTTGGACTCAAGCTGGGGGTTGTGCTGAATTGAAGAAGGGTATTCAGACCTTGATAGATGGAGGTACATTACAATTCGACAGAACGGCAGTTGAGGAACCTGCAGAGTTATCAGCGGATGAGCAAAGTGATGTAGCTACCGTGACAATCCCCCGAAAAACAATAACTATAACAGCGCCAGCCAGGCGACCGCCGATCACTATCACCAAGGCAGGACCAATCCCTTATGAGAGCACTAAGGCAGTACCCTGGACCTATGGGTTGGAAGCATACTGTGATGGGGTGAAAATTGATGTTAGTAAACATCCAGTTGAGGTTGTAGACAATGTCGTCGGTACCGGAGGGATGACGAGAAGTGGGAGAATTTTTATATCGCCTGAGGTAGAGGCTGAACGGTTGGCGAAAGGAAAAGGAAAAATGAGTGAGGATGTCCCTGTGCAGAGGAACGAAAAAGAAACGTCATTGAAGGATGTAGAAGAGTTTATGCGCCTTATTCGTAAGAGTGATTATAAGATTGTTGAGCACCTTCAACAGACGCCATCGAAGATATCCATACTATCGTTGCTATTGTGTTCTGAAGCTCATAGGAATGCATTGTTGAAAGTTTTGGATACGTCCTTCGTACCCCAAGATGTTTCTGTGAATCAGTTGGAGGGGGTGTTGGCGCACGTGAACGCAGGCCACAGCTTGGGATTTACAGACTTTGATTTGACCCCGAGGGGGAGAGAGCATAACATGGCGTTGCACGTCTCAGTTGAGTGTAGGGGCTCAGTCATGTCCCACGTACTGGTAGATACCGGATCTTCCTTGAACGTGCTGCCAAAGAAAGCAATGATGAAATTGGACATCAGGGGAATCATTTGTACGCCTAGTGACTTGGTGGTCAGGGCATTTGATGGTACACGAAGGAAAGTCTTTCGATCCATAACGATACCTCTACAGGTGGGGCCGGAGGTTTTCGAAACTGAATTTTACATTATGGACATCCAGCCCGCATACAGCTGCCTTCTCGGACGACCATGGATCCATGGTGCTGGGGCAGTCACATCTACCTTGCACCAAAAGCTGAAATACATGGTAGGGGACAGTGTGGTCACGGTCTGTGGAGAAGAAGATATATTGGTTAGCCATCTGTCATCATTCAAGTACGTAGAAGTCGACGGCGAGATTCATGAAACACCCTGTCAAGCCTTTGAAGGGTTGCGCATCAAAGACAAAGTTCCAGGGCCGAGTAAAGCGTCAGAGGTGGCCGTCTCGTCATACAAGGAGGCTCAGGCTCTAGTGAAGACTGGTGAGACAAAAGGCTGGGGCAAGGTTCTGGATATTCCCGTGAAGATGGACAGATTTGGGCTGGGATATCAACCGTCGTCATCAACGCCTGCTGCTGGGGAACCCCATTTCAAAGGACCAATAACAATCACAGCTAGTGGAGTGTATCACGAGGCCATCAACATTGTTTCAGATTCCGAAGAAGGAGACAGTGACTGCGACATGGACGCCTGGATTCAGCCGAGCGTGCCAGGACAAGGATTATGCAATTGGTCTATTCAAGAGATTGTTCCTGTGACTACCAAACATTAATACTTTGTTTTATTAATTGTTGAACAATCCGGTGTCTTACCCGGGGCATCGTGATTTTGCTTAGGGTTGTGCTGTTATGTACATTGCGTTGTTTAATCTTTAAATAAAAGGCGTTTTTTCATGTACAAATATTGCGATCTCTGTTTTTCCTGTTTTTGTGTTTTACAATAAAATGGCAACGCGGTTATTCGTTTTATACACATGTTGAAGCATTTAACCATTCCTTTTGCAGGATAATATTTTCAGATGACATCATTGAACCGCCTATGACTCATTTCGACTTTGAGCACCCGGTATTTCAGGCCGAAGAAGGGATTGTTGAAGATGGCGACGTTCCAGAAGAGTTTTCTTGGTTGGTAAAACAAGAAGAACGAATCGTTTTGCCTCATGAGGAGGTCATCGAGATCATTAATCTGGGGCCGGAAGGGGTTGAAAGGAACATCCGTATAGGAGCCGCGCTGCAAAGCGACGTCAAGCGAAGACTGGTTGAAATGCTCAGAGAGTATAGTGATGTGTTCGCTTGGTCGTACGAAGACATGCCTGGGCTGGATACGGATATGGTTGTGCATCGTCTGCCGCTAAAAGAAGAATGCCCGCCGGTTAAGCAGAAGCTTCGCAGAACTAGGCCGGATATGGCAGTGAAAATTAAGGAGGAGGTCCAAAAGCAGTGGGATGCTGGTTTCCTATCTGTTACAAAATATCCCTCATGGGTCGCTAATATTGTACCGGTGCCAAAGAAAGACGGTAAAGTGAGAATGTGCGTAGATTACCGTGATCTGAACAAAGCGAGCCCGAAAGATGATTTCCCGCTTCCTCACACCGATGTGCTGGTTGACAACACTGCTCAATTCTCCGTATTCTCCTTCATGGATGGCTTCTCGGGCTATAATCAGATTAAAATGGCGCCAGAAGACATGGAGAAGACTACCTTCATCACGCCTTGGGGAACATTTTGTTACAAAGTGATGCCCTTCGGATTAAAGAATGCTGGGGCAACATATCAGCGTGCAATGACGACTCTCTTTCATGACATGATGCATAAAGAGATCGAGGTTTATGTCGATGATATGATTGCCAAATCCCAGACGGAGGAAGAACATTTGGTGAATCTGCTGAAGCTATTCAAAAGGCTTAGGAAGTTCAGGCTGAGACTGAACCCTAACAAGTGCACCTTCGGGGTGAGGTCGGGTAAACTGTTGGGGTTTATCGTGAGCGAAAAAGGAATAGAGGTTGATCCTGTAAAAATAAAAGCAATACAAGAGATGCCGACGCCTAAAACAGAGAAAGAGGTGCGCGGGTTTTTAGGGAGGTTGAACTACATCGCGCGGTTCATATCTCACCTAACAGCTACGTGTGAGCCGTTATTCAAGCTGTTGAAAAAAGACCAGGTTGTAACATGGAATGAAAATTGTCAAAAGGCGTTCGATAAAATAAAACAGTATTTGCAAGAGCCTCCTATTTTGATACCTCCAGTGGCAGGGAGACCCTTGATTATGTATTTGACAGTTCTTGAGGGAAGTATGGGTTGTGTTCTCGGTCAACACGACGAGACAGGAAGAAAAGAGCATGCAATATACTACTTGAGTAAGAAGTTTACTGAATGTGAATCTCGATATTCAATGCTCGAAAAAACTTGTTGCACACTAGCCTGGGCCGCCAAGCGTTTGAGACAATACATGCTGAACCATACAACCATGCTCATCTCGAAGATGTATCCTATCAAATACGTATTCGAAAAGCAGGCATTATCGGGGAGAATTGCCCGTTGGCAGAAGGTTTTGACCGAATACGACATCCAATATGTCTCACAGAAGGCTATAAAGGGGAGTGTATTATCTGAGTACTTGGCAGAGCAGCCTATTGAGGAATACCAATCGATGAGGTTTGATTTTCCTGACGAGGATATCATGTACCTAAAGATGAAAGATTGTGAAGAACCGTTGCCGGACGAAGGACCAGAATTGGGTTCCAAATGGAAGTTGATTTTTGACGGAGCTGTAAACTCCTACGGTAGCGGAATAGGGGCAATCATCACTACTCCACATGGGTGGCACATCCCATTTACTGCTCGATTGACCTTTCCGGTTACCAATAATGAAGCCGAATACGAAGCTTGTATCATGGGGCTTGAAGAGGCCATTGATTTGCGAATCAAAAATATGGACGTATACGGAGACTCAGCTCTGGTGGTGAATCAAATAAAAGGAGAGTGGGAGACACGTCAGCCTAATTTGATACCATACATGAATTACGCGAGGAGATTGTTGCCCTTCTTTGACAAGGTTGAGTTACATCATGTACCGCGAGCATAGAATCAGATGGCTGACGCCCTGGCCACATTGTCTTCCATGTATAAAGTCAATTTCTGGAATGAGGATCCCAGAATTGTTATCTCTCGGCTTGACAGACCCGCCTTCGTATTTGCCATTGACGAAGCATCTGATGATAAACCCTGGTATTTTGATATCCTTAATTTCCTGAAAAACAAAGAGTATCCGGCTGAGGCATCCAGTCGCGATCAGAAGACTCTCAGGAGATTGGCGGGTAATTTCTATCTGAATCCGGACGGTGTTCTATACAAGAGAAATCACGACTTGGTGCTACTACGTTGTGTGGACGAGAAAGAGGCGAAGCTGCTCATGGAGGAAATACATGAGGGTACATTTGGTACGCATGCTGGTGGGCATGCTATGACGAGGAAGCTGCTGCAGGCAGGTTATTACTGGCTAATTATGGAAACCGACTGTTTCAAGTTTGCGAAGAGGTGTCATAAGTGCCAGATCTATGCAGATAAGATCCACGTGCCTCTGAGTCCTCTGAACGTGATGTCGTCACCGTGGCCATTCTCAATGTGGGGAATCGACATGATTGGGAAAATTGAGCCGACGGCATCTAACGGACACCGGTTCATTCTGGTAGCAATCAATTATTTTACCAAATGGGTGGAAGCGGCATCCTATGCAAATGTGACCAAGCAGGTGGTAGCCAGGTTCATCAAGCGAGATATCATTTGCAGATATGGAGTCCCCGAGCGGATAATTACCGACAACGGTTCGAACTTAAATAACAAAATGATGAAGGAGTTGTGTCACAGTTTTAAGATCGAGCATCACAACTCTTCTCCTTATCGACCCAAGATGAATGGCGTTGTTGAAGCGGCCAATAAGAACATAAAGAAGATTGTTCAGAAGATGGTGGTGACCTATAAGGACTGGCATGAGATGCTACCTTTTTCTTTGCACGGTTATCGTACGACGGTACGCACATCAACCGGGGCAACCCCGTTCTCGTTGGTATATGGAATGGAAGCAGTGTTACCACTGGAAGTCGAGATTCTTTCCCTGAGGGTATTACGAGATGTCCAACTGGACGAGGCAGAATAGGTGAAAGACAGGTTGAACCAACTGAGTTTAATGGATGAGAAGAGGTTAGCTTCTCTAGCATATGGTCGGTTGTACCAGAGCCGAATGAAGAAAGCATATGATAAAAAGATACACCCTCGGAGCTTTCAGACGGGCGACCTTGTGCTAAAGAGGATTCTCCCGCCACAGGCAGATCACAGGGGCAAGTGGACCCCCAACTACGAAGGGCCATACGTTGTCAGAAAAGTATTTTCAGGAGGAGCTTTGTTGTTGTCCACCATGGACGGTGAAGACTTTACGTCGCCTGTGAATTCGGACGCAGTTAAAAAATACTTTGCTTGAAATTGACCCGCTGGACAGAAAAAAGAGAGTCCAGGCAAAAATGGGGCATCCTGGCGAACCAAAAACAGAATGAAAGGTTCGGGAAAAATTAGGGATAAATATGAAAAAAATGTACACCCGCGAATTTGAAAACCTACACTGGGCGGCTTCGGCAAAAAAGGGTATCCCGGTGAACTGAAAACCCGTAAAGGGCGGTTCACGCAAAAGTTAGGGATTTGAAAAGCAAATGACGACGGTCCGAATTTGATACTACGGTGCGCATTTGGTGCGGGAGAATATGCCTGAGGGGTCGATTATCAGATACAATCTCTTCGGAAGTGTGAATACCGGGAAAGCACTAGAGTCCGGCGAGTCATAGGAGGATCAGCTCATGATGTTCGTCTGCATCCCATTGCCGACATGTGTGCAAATTTGATTTGTCATTATATTTATGCTTCTTGTGCATACTTGTATATTTGTTGTGCGTAGCTTCCTCTTTTCAGGAGTTACATCTCGTGTACAAAACTCTGCCCATTTAGGGGCCCAATCAATAAAACATGTTATTCAGTATTTGATGCTGGTTCTTTACTGTTTTGTACATGACAAACGCCAAGGTTTAATAAAACTAGCAAGTGTATAACATCGCTAGCCCTTGCCAATAATTGCTAAAACTTTGAATTAACTGAAAATGATGTCACTAATGCTAACCTGAATAAATTTGGTTGCATAGACTTGTCTTGTCTCGTTTGTGGTGTTGCAGGGTTCTTGACCATACGAAGTGGACGATCAAAAGATTGCAGTACTGACCAGAAGCTCGTAACGGAAAGACTCGATCGTTGCTTGAAGTGAATCCCCACGCAGGTCGCGCTTCTGAGATGACAATGTTCCTTACCAAAGAAGGATCAAATTCCCCAGCTAGTCGTAGCTTATTCGAGGGACATTCTCCAGCAAGGGCATTTACCCTCAGCAGAATTGACGATTCCAAGATCGAAGGCTGTATTCAGACAGTGTGGTGTCCCCCAGAAGGATCCCCCATCCCGAGCGAAGTGGTTTAGCCTCGGAAGATTAATATTTCCAACTTGTGAGCTGTACCCAGACAGTCTACTCTTCCCAGTAGAGATTCCCCTCCCAGTAGGGTCATTTACTCTCCCCCCAACGGAGACAGTTGATTTTCCCCAAGAGGGTCGTTTCGTCCTCAGCGGAGTTCTCTCTTTTTTTCAGCAAGTGTTTTCTTTCCTCCCAGTGGAACTCGAAGATTAAAACTCTTCCCGACAGAGTTGGTTGTGTGTCCTGGCATTTATTTTGCCGGAATACCGTGTGATACCCGTTCTCTCCCCAGCAAAAGTCCAATTTTCATTGGCACGGGTAAGTTGTCCCTGACAGAAGTCCAATCATGATTGGCGCATTCAGTTATTCTTCAGCGAAGCGGGCTTCACTCTTCCAGCATTTATTTTGCTGGAATGATTTTGTGACGCCTGGTTATCCCCAGCGGAGTTGGCGTTGTCTTCAGCATCTATTTTGCTGAAGCGGTTTTCTGTATCCCAGCAGTTCGAGTCTGCATTTGCATCAGTATATAGTGTCATACTTGCATCCACCAAAAAAGAAACGCGTAGCATTTCCATGTCGAATGGAGCATTACGTCATTGTCAAACATATGCATTTTGAAACATAAACCAGGTTGGTTAACCTTTTGTATTCTAGTGTTGTTTCCCTTGCAGGTGGAGGGAGTTCTTGCTCCAAATTAATTGCCAAATATTCAAGATCTCGACGTGAGACATGTAATGATAATGTCAATTGTGGCATTATTCCCCACAGAGTTGCTTGTTTAAGTTTCTCTTACCCCTCCAGCGGAGTATTTCTTCAAGATTGCTGTTATAACAATATCAAAAGATTTCGTGAATCGATTTTTGGAAGTTGCCGCCTATGTTAAAATAGGTGCCTGGCAGTGTGGATTCAGAAAATCCCCAATAGAGTCCTTCTCAGATTTGCTGCCATGTCAGCACTGAAAATTGGAAGACTAGACTCATATTGTGTCACCCATATGATTGATAGAGCCAACTGCTGCAAAGATAGGCAGAAAAGCTGTATCAGAGTTATTTTCCCGCAGTGGTGGCGGAGTTATTTTCCTGCAGTGGTGGCGGAGTTATTTCCCGTAGTGGTGACGAAGTTATTTCCCGCAGTGGTGGCGGAGTTATTTCCCGTAGTGGTGACGGAGTTATTTTCCCGCAGTGGTGGCGGAGTTATTTCCCGTAGTGGTGACAGAGTTATTTCCCGTAGTGGTGACGGAGTTATTTTCCCGCAGTGGTGGCGGAGTTATTTCCCGTGGTGGTGACAGAGTTATTTCCCGCAGTGGTGGCGGAGTTATTTCCCGTAGTGGTGACGGAGTTATTTTCCCGCAGTGGTGGCGGAGTTATTTCTCGTGGTGGTGACGGAGTTATTTCCCACAGTGGTGGCGGAGTTATTTCCCGTAGTGGTGACGGAGTTATTTTCCCGCAGTGGTGGCGGAGTTATTTCCCGTAGTGGTGACGGAGTTATTTCCCGTAGTGGTGACGAAGTTATTTTCCCGCAGTGGTGGCAGAGTTATTTCCCGTGGTGGTGACGGAGTTATTTTCCCGCAGTGGTGGCGGAGTTATTTCGCGTAGTGGTGACAGAGGTATTACCCGTAGCGATGGCGGTGTTATTTTTCTGTAGCAATGGCAGCTTATTTCCCGTAGCGATGGCGGTGTTATTTTCCCGGATTATCTTCCCGTAGCGATGGCGGTGTTATTTTTCTGTAGCAATGGCGGCTTATTTCCCGTAGTGATGGCGGTGTTGTTATTTTCCCAGATTATTCCCCGTAGTGGTGACAGGGTGATTTCCCGTAGTGATGGCGGAGTTATTTTCCTGTATCGTTGGCAGGGTCATGTTTTGTTGACAGAATTACTTCCCCCAGTGAAGTCGTCCAGGTTATTCATATATTGACAAGATAATGTTGAAATCAGATTTGTAGATGGTGTTCCCCAAACAGTTGTGCAGTTTATTTCTGCAGTTGGCAAATTTCCGGGTTTTAGTATTCAACCGTCTTGTACCTCGAATGTTTGAAGGCTCTGGGCGTTTCACCCAGTCAGGTCCAAGTCGTTTGAATAGGGGCAGCTGTTGCACCCTAAAATTTGCTCAACCTACTTCACTTGGTTTATGTTTCAATTGCATTGTCATTTGCATAAAAAGTCATGTACATAGTCTAATCATTTGCATAGCATAGCATGGGCAAGCCATCTGACAAGGGATCAAGTGTTATTTTTCATCCCAAGGAATGTATTCAAGAGGCTCTTATCAAGATTCAAGCCTATTCAAATCACCAAGAAAGAAATTGAAGCTTTGAGAAGTTTAAAGGCCAAGCAGTGGGTTTCTCTCCTATCTTGAGGATATGTGAAGATCATCAGAGAAGTTGTGAGCTATGAATTGAGGGCATGGAAGACCTAAAGGGTCATTTTGAGAGTGAGACAAGTCATTGGCATGGTTACAAGAGATACAGTTGAAGACAGTCAACTAGGGTGTCATCTGGGTCAACCCTAGGTCAACCCTAGGTCAAATGCTTGATTGAAGGGCATCAAGGCCTGTTTGGAAGATGTGGGATGCCTCATTTGATATGTGGATATGGATGTCGTGTTGTGCCAAGGAGAAATCAAAAGAAATCAAGAAGAAGAGAAGTTTCAGAATTAGGGTTTCTGTGTAAAATCCCCTAGTTTATGTCAAACTTCCAAGCAAAGTAATTCAAAATGCAAGTCTCAAATGGATCCTTGGCCAACATGAAACTTGTAGAGTATCTCAATACCTTTAATTTGAGTGGTGGAAGGCATCAAGGAGATTTATAGAACTCAAGTTATGGTTCTTGCAAGTTACAGGTCATCAGAGGGCACTGAAATTTGTCTGTGAAAGTTACTTGATTTCCAAGCAACTTTTACCCCTCAGGGAGTTTTCAAATGGATTTCTGGCCAACATGAAAATTGTTCCTCATGATCTTAGATTTCTATAAAGGTATAGTATGTATTCATATGATTTGTAGAACTCTACTTATGATCTTGGCAAGCCAGGGGTATTTTGGGAAAGTGGAATTACAGGTCATTTCAAGCATATGCCCAAAACTCCTATTTCCAAACTTCAAATGAAGAAATGTTCAACATCAAACTTGCTCCAAATGACATTTTGAGTCTAGAAAAGTGGTTGTGGCAAGTTGGAAATGTTCATAGCTTAGAATTGTAAAATTGGCCAATTATAAAAGGAAAAGTACATTTTTAAATGACCAAAATTGGGAATTTTTGATACAAAAGCAAGACCAAGCATATGACCAACCATTTTGAAGGTAAAGGACATTTTAAGACTAATGGAAATATTGGTTTTTGGAGTTGAGGTCAAGAAATGGGAGTTATCTTAAGTTACTTGTAAAAGAAGATACACTTGCCAAATCAAGCTAGGACCAAGGTGCAAGGCAAGGGATGGTTTCTACACTTTCTATTTGTCATGAAAAGAGAAATTCAAGATATTTTGGGCTGCTGCAACAATGTTTTTATGAGCTGATTTTTCAACTTGCATTTTTCAAATTCTCATGCAATGATATAAACAATTTCTCATGGGATCAATCTAGCAAGTTCTGGAACTTTCCATCATCATCTATATATTCATTCTAACTGATCCAAAGCAAGGTTGAACTTCATTTTGATAGAAAACTCAGAGTTGTACTTCATCTTGCTTTTTTGCAAATTGCTTCGAATCCTCTCAATTCTTCATCATTCCTTCAAGTTTTTGTTTCTATTCAATTCAATAATCATCACTGATCACATTACTATCAAGATCTGAGTGGATTGGTGCCTGAATCGTGCTCTGCAATTTTCACATCTTCAAGTGCAAGAAGAATCGGTTATGATGATCCAAGGTGTTTGAGCAAGAATCATTGCATACAGAATCAAGATAATAGTCTATTGAGTGATCCTGGAGCATTGCAAGCTTTGAATTGAAGAATTCAACCTTCTGTTTTCATCTTCTTACCAGGTTAGTAACTCTCACGATTTGGCCTGAATTAGGTAGCATGAAGTAGAATTGTTAGGTTAAACATACTCTAGGTGGTTAGATGATCATTTCTGGAGCATTTGGCAAGATTTCATGGAAGTTGATGTATGCACGTGAACTCTGTTTGGACTTAGAATTTGGTGAATAAGCTGTTAGAATCTTAAGTTGTTAGTGATTATTGATTAGTATGAGGCCAGGAAGAGATTAGTGCATTTAGGTTTATTGATTCGTGACGATGAAATTGTGAGTTCATGGAGTTCCCCCGTTCGGTTTGGATGATAGAGGTTGCTTCAATGAAATCTAAGGCCATGGTTGTGTTCTACGTGAAAAATAGGTCAAGATAGGGTTTTATTTTGTTGAAATTGGTGGAGAAATGAAGCCATACGAATGGGGAGAAGATATGTGCGTGGATCTGTTTTCATGGTGGTGTCTCTGCAAAACCCTAGCGCGAGGTAGGTGATGATTCACAGACCGTCAGATGCACGCGAAGACTTTGACTCAAGAATAGATCCAACGGATGAGATTCAAAAACGAGATTGGAGGGAGAGCTGACCCATGGAACGCTGCGTTTCATTAAACGCGTTCCTGGGCTTAAGTGAGTTCAGTGCTATCCAAACCCCCATGCAGGCCCAATCCCATATTATAACTGTGTTTTCCTTCTATTTGCACCGCGTTTTCAATTTTTTCTTTTCATTTTATTTTGGTTTTCTGATTCACAATGGGCCAGGCGCGCTTTGATATTCACCCCCCTATTATGGGCCCATCATCATAATAACTGAATAACATTACTTTGTGCACCCCACGCATCATTTTCATAATATTTTTTTACTCCAAATTTTTTCTTAATCTTTAAAAATGCATAATAAATAGAAAAATCACTATTTTTCAATGGGATTTTTTTCCCACTTTCCATTTTCTGTCAAGAAAAATATAAAATCATAAAATTGCCATTTTACTTCATTTATATATTTTTTTGCATATTTTTACATTTAATTGCTTTTTTTTAATTCTTTTAGTTGATGCTACCATTTGTAGAATTTAGTTTAGGATTTTCACCCCATTCTTCTTAGTACAACTAGATATGGATATTAGGTGCCCCTGGTTTTTATACCATAATTTTTAGGATTATTTTTAGGTAGTTTAGTTAGAAACTATTAGACTAGTTAATTAGGGTTTTGAACATAACATAGGTGTAACAAAACAATTTCTTTTTGGGCTTTTTAGGTTGAATTAGAAGATGGAACTATAGGGGTATTATGGGTAAGTGTAGTAGATCCCTTAGAATAAATATTAGAATTTTCCCCATTGTATTAATATTTTTAGTATATTTTTATAATTGATTGATTGTATGGTGTGCCCTTTCTAGGGTTATTGCTTGATTGTGTGGGTTATTGGGCTTGCTTGGGGTATGGGTTTGGATTGAAGAGCTTTATTGATGAAGCCCATTGAAGACAAAAGGAGTGAAGATCAAGTTCAAGAGTTGATGAAGATTGTAGCTTGCTTGTAGCTGTTGAAGATTATAGGAACTAGGAGCTAGGTAGAGCTTAGAGTAGAAACTTGATTCATAAACATGGAAGGTCTTGGTTGCCTCCATTCTTTCTCTATGATTCAAAGTCTCTTTTAAATACTCACCTCCTTCCTTTGGAAGGATTAGTGAATGTATTTAAGAGATAGAACTTTTGAGAGAAAACTGTCTGTATTTTGTTAATAGTCAGTAGGCCACCTTTGGTAGGCAACTGACTGTTTAACATCCAATTCATCTTGTTAACTGCTACTCATCTTGGAGAGTTTGATTTGAAGAAAAGCCATGAAAGATTGAAGATAGATACCTTGCTTGAAGACTGTAAAAGATGAAGGTTATGCTGTTGAAGTTGTGCATTTGACTGCTGCTGTTTGAAGCCTTGCTGTTCGAAGCTGTTGAAGATGATTACTGTTAGAGTTTCTCTCCTTGAAGATTGATGCTTGCTTGAAGCTTGTAGATGTTTTGAAGATGACTTAAAGATAGATGTTGATGGAGCTTGTTGTGCAGAGTTGCTGTTTACTGTTTATTTTTGCTGTTTAGAAGCTTTTGATGTATTGTTTGAGTTTCCCGGACTGTATTGTTTGCCAATTAATCTGTTAGGTTGAAAGTGAATTTTGTTCGCTTTTGCCTGTTGTTTTCTAGGTTCGAGGTTGAGTGGGACTCCCTTGCCTCGCTTGTACTGCTGCATTCATGCATTTTACTGCTTTACTGTATATATGTTGTTCTATTTCTGTTTATCCCCTTAGGATCTCTGTTTCTCTCTGCACAGGAGAGAAATATGACAGACATTAGGCTTTCACCCATGCATGACAACATTAGGTTAGATTTTGATTCCCTTTTCAACCATAGGTTTTAGAGTTGCTGTCTCTTCTTTCTCAAAACAAACAGAAAAACACAATAAACAATTTCAAACACAATAAAAGACAGTTCTTGCGTAAAAGAATGCGAACCAATCAAAACGTCATTTTTGTCCGCTTGGACCGGTAATCAGGAAAACCTTTTTCAGAAGGATAAAAACAACCAAGACAGACTTGTGTCGTACGTGGCCTGAACTACGTTTGCTCTGATCTTTCATGCTGTATGAAAGTACGTAGGCATAGGATGCGATATCCTAGCGAGCAACCTTCCCCTCCTTCCCGTAGGTAGGCAAACTACGTTGACTCTGATTTCTCGTTCCAGACGGGAATACGTAGGCATAAAGTGCGATACTTTGCCGAGTCATTTTATTTTCTTTTAACCCTTGACCTGTAGAATAGATAGAATAACAATCCGTACCAGAAAACAAGCGTGGATCCCGTCGAGTACGACGGACGTGAGGGGTGCTAATACCTTCCCCTTGCGTAACCGACTCCCGAATCCAGGATTTGGTTGCGATGACCATTCCTTTCCCGTCTTTGCGGTAGGTTTACTTCAAGCATTTCCTTTCCCTTCTTTGGGATAAATAATGCACGGTGGCGACTCTTCTGTTCAGCCGGCGCCGATTTTCGCAGTAGCGACAGTAGGCTCTAGATACCATGTTGAAATACAAGAGACTAAGAGACATATGAATAAACCGTGTGTTTTGAAAAGCACTACGGAGATATTATTATATATAAATAGATTACAACCAATTATATGATATAGTCGATGTGGGACTATTCTATATACAAATATTCTCAACACTATATATATTTACAAATATCAACACTCCCCCTCAAGCTTGAGCATATAAGTCAAATGCACCAAGCTTGTTACATATATAGTATGTTTTGGGGCTTCGTAGGGATTTTCTAAACACATCTGCCAATTGATCATTAGAGTTGACAAAGCGTGTGACGATGTCTCCTGACTCGATCTTCTCTCCGACAAAATGACAGTCTATTGTTAGAACACAGATTGGTGTTTAATATATCTCTATGTTTTGATGATAACACTAATGAAATTTTGTATTAAGAAAATATATACTCTAATTTTTTTCAAGTGTTTTTGTTTCAGATATTAAATTAAATATTCTTATGGAAGCAAAAATGCATATGAATATTACTCTACGCAAAGCTCTGAAGCATCAGAAGCAAGTCATCAGAAGACTCTGAGCGCTGCCAGAAGTGACTCTGAAGCAGAAGCTGCAGAAGACTCTGAAGCAGAAGCTGCAGAAGACTCTGAAGCGTAGTTGAAGAATTTGTATGAAGAGTTTCAAGCATTGTTTCAAGAAGACTATGAAAGTACTTTATGCTGCAAGTACAGAGGCTTTGTTATTCAAACTCTGCTCTGATTGATATTCACGCTGAAGCACATTGGCTGCAAAACTCTAATAACATCAAGACTCTGATGTTGATAACTTTGAGACAGAAGCTTGTTGAAGAAGATATTATTCAAAGATATATCCGTTGGCATATTCAAAACGACTCTTTCCTTATTAATGTATGGCACAGGAAACTAGACAAAAGGGATTTGTATGAACATTTCTCTTCTGGGAAAGTTAAAGTCAATAGAAGACAAAAAGGCTACAACTATTATGCTACACACAGTCTTCAAGCATTGGACGTTCTGCTCTATAAAAGGATGCCTTCAACAACTTTTCAAAGTCACGAATAGACAAATTGACGAATTATTGAGAAATCAAATTGAAAACTACTCTCAAGCTCTCATACAATTTATTTCATAAGCTGAATAGTTTTTATTCGTTCTTAATCTAAGTGTAAAAAATCACAGTTGCGATATAGCTTTTTAGAAGTATCTTAAACACTTTTTAGTTTACACTTATTTGTAAAAGATTCCTTAAGAAGACTAAGTTGTGGTCAGGATTTCTTGAGAAGACTAAGACAGTTGTTCTTAGTGGTTGACACTGTAATCTATTTGAATATATTGGATTAAGTCCTTGTTGAGAAAGGCAAATCACCTTGGTAGGGTGGACTGGATTAGTTGAGTTCAACGAACCAAGATAAAAATACTGTGTTGTTTTTATTGACATAATTATTTCAAAACCCTTATTCAGTGTTTTCTCACCTTTAGTTGGCATCAGAGCTCCAGTTCTGTTAGTGCTATCACTTAACCGTGACAGAAAAGATCCAGTTGAGAAAAACTCCATATATCTTGTTCTTTATTCATCATGGTTGTTGAAGCTTCTACTTCAACTTCATACAACAACAGATGTGATGATAAAGACAGAATCAGCACCAAACCTCCCATGTTTGACGGTGAGAAGTTTGACTACTGGAAAGACAGAATAGAAAGCTTCTTTCTAGGTTATGATGCTGATTTGTGGGATTTAGTAACTGATGGTTACGTTCATCCTACCAATGATGAAGGGAAAAAGATTGACAGAAAATCTATGTCTGATCAACAGAAGAAGGAGTTTAGAAACCACCACAAAGCAAGAACCATCCTGTTAAATGCAATATCTCATACAGAGTATGAGAAAATAAAAAACAGAGATAATGCATTTGATATGTTTGAATCTTTGAAGATGACTCATGAAGGGAACTCCCAAGTAACTAAGACCAAGGCTCTGGCGCTGATCCAGAAATATGAAGCCTTCAAAATTGAGGAATCTGAATCTGTAGAAGCTATGTTCTCTAGATTTCAGATTCTCACAGCTGGCTTGAAAGTTCTGGACAAGGGTAACTCCACTGCTGATCATGTCAAGAAGATCATCAAAAGTTTGTCAACCAGATGGAGACCAATTGTCACATCTCTGAAGCTTGCAAAGGATCTGAACAAGATTACACTGGAGGAACTGATCAGCTCTTTGAGGAGTCATGAGATTGAACTAGAAGAAGACGAACCTCAGAAGAAAGGTAAGTCTGTTGCTTTAAAGTCTAAAAAATTTGTTAAAGCGTTGCAGGTTATAGAAGAAAGTTATGAAGAATCTTCTTCTGAAGAAGAAGATGAATTGTCCATGTTGTCCAGAAGGATCACCAAACTCTGGAAGCATAAACAGAAGAAGTTCAGAAACTTCAAGAAACCAGATCAACGTAAAGAGTCTTCTGGACACAGAAGATCTGGAAAGAAAGAGGTGGTCTGCTATGAATGCAAGGAACCTGGGCACTATAAGAATGAATGCCCAAAACTTCTGAAGGAGAAGCCAAGAAGGAAGTCTGATCATAAAAAGAAAGTTCTGATGGCAACCTGGGATGATTCAAATGCATCTGATTCTTCATCAGAGTCAGAAGAAGAATGTGAAAACATGGCACTTATGGATGACGTGGAAGACCATGCAGAAACATCTAGACCTGAATCAGAATCTGATTCTGAAGAGGTATTTTCTGAACTCACTAGAGCAGAACTTTCTGAAAGTTTATCAGAAATTCTGGAAAGCTACAGCAAAATCAAACTCAAATACAAGAAGCTTCAAAGTTGTCTTGCATCTGAGAATGATCAACTGAGGTCTGAGGTTGCTGAGCTTAAAGCAGAAAATCTTAAAATAAAAAATGATTTAGAAAATGCTCAGAAATCTGACTCAGAACCTATATCATGCTCTAAAAATATTTTGGAAGAGTATGACTATAGCTTTCAGAAGTTTCTGGCTAGAGGCCTAGATAGAAGCAAGATGGCTTCAATGATCTATGGGGTAAGCAGAAACAACAGAAAGGGTATTGGATATGAATCACCTTCTGGGAAGGATTTAAATCCAAAACCTGTTGATAAGATGATCATAAAGTATTCTCCTTTATATACTCATTTCAAATTTGGTCATTTAAATGATATTAAACACACACGTTCTGATCTGAACAAACCTGTGTTTAATAAATAAAAACCTCAGAAGAACAAGGATGCTTCTAAGGGAAAGAAATTCAGAAAGAATTTCAAACCTACTAACCCCAGAGGACCCAAGAAAATATGGGTACCTAAAGACAAATTTATTTTTGTTGCATACATCCTTAGCAGCAAAATTGAAACACTAGTCCTGGTACCTGGACTCTGGCTGCTCGCGTCATATGACGGGAAGAAGGTCTATGTTCCAAAGCCTGGAGCTTAGATCTGGAGGTGATGTGAAGTTTGGAGGGAACCAGAAGGGCAAGATAATTGGCGCTGGAACTATAGGTAATGGTAACCTCCCTTCCATTTCTAATGTGTTACTTGTTGAAGGATTAGCACATAATCTATTGTCCATAAGTCAATTAAGTGATAACGATTATGACATAATCTTCAATCAAAAATGTTGTAAAGCTGTCAGTAAAAAGGATGGCTTTATCCTCTTTAATGGAAAAAGGAAGAACACCATTTATAAAATCAATCTTTCAGAACTTAAGGTTCAGAATGTAAAATGCCCTCTGTCTGTTAACGAAGAGCAATGGGTCTGGCACAGAAGATTGGGGCATATTAGTATGAGACGTATATCTTAGATTAATAAACTCAATATGGTCAGAGGACTTCCTCAGTTGAAGTTCAACTCAGATGCTTTTTGTGAAGCATGTCAGAAAGGAAAATTTTCAAAATCTTCTTTCAAAACAAAAAATGTTGTTTCAACCTTAAGACCATTAGAGCTGCTTCATATTGATCTGTTTGGACCAGTGAAAACTGCATCCATCAGAGGCAAGAAGTATGGATTAGTCATTGTTGATGACTACAGCAGATGGACATGGGTAAAATTCCTGAAACACAAGGATGAGTCTCATTCTGAATTCATTGACTTCTGTAAACAAGTCCAGAACGAAAAAGATTTTAAAATTGTTAAAGTCAGAAGTGATCATGGTGGTGAATTTGAAAACAAATATTTTAAATAAAATGGCATTGCACATGATTTCTCCTGCCCTAGAACTCCTCAATAGAATGGAGTTGTAGAGAGGAAAAATAGAACATTGCAAGAAATGGCCAGAACCATGATCAACGAGACTAATCTAGCAAAACATTTTTGGGCAGAAGTAGTGAATACAACTTGTTATATTCAGAACAGAGTGTCAGTTAGACCTCTTCTGGAGAAGACTCCTTATGAACTGTGGAGGAATAGAAAACCCAACATTTCTTATTTCCATCCTTTTGGATGTGTATGTTTTATGTTGAATACTAAAGAGAATCTGAACAAGTTTGATTCTAAAGCACAGAAATGTTTCATGCTTGGGTATTCTGAACGCTCTAAAGGATACAGAGTATACAATACTAAGACACAGATTATGGAGGAATCAATACATGTTAGATTTGATGATAAGCTTGGCAATCAAAAGCCAAAGTAGCTTGAAAATTCTGCAGATAGAGAAGTCATTCTCACAGACTTTGAAGACTCAGAGGCAGATAAAGCTCAAGCAGAAGCACCAGATGCAACTCCATTGGCTGCTCAGATGAACAATTTGAATATTTCTGAAGAACCAAATGTTAAAGGATCATCCAGAATCAAAGCCTCTCACCCAGAGGATATGATAATTGGAAAGAAGGATGACCCTATCAGAACAAGGTCTTTTCTCAGATTATCTGGAACGTCACTTTTTGGGTTGGTGTCTATCATTGAACCAACTTCTGTGGATGAGGCTCTGAACAATAATGAGTGGATACTTGCTATGCAAGAAGAGCTAAATCAATTCACCAGAAATGATGTCTGGGATCTGGTTCCAAGACCAAAAGGATTCAATATTATTGGAACTAAATGGGTCTTCAGAAACAAACTGAATGAGTAAGGAGAAGTTGTAAGAAACAAAGCAAGGCTAGTTGCTCAAGGATATAGTCAGCAAGAAGGAATTGACTACACAGAGACTTATGCTCCTGTGGCCAGGTTAGAGTCTATATGCCTACTCATTTCATTTGCTGCACAAAATAACATAACTCTATATCAGATGGATGTTAAGAGTGCCTTCTTAAATGGTATTATAGAAGAGGAAGTTTATGTTCATCAACCTCCTGGCTTTGAAAATGATAAATTTCCAAAACATGTTTTTAAACTTAATAAATCACTCTAGGGTTTAAAACAAGCTCCCAGAGCTTGGTATGAGAGATTAAGTAATTTTCTTCTGGAAAAGAACTTTATCAGAGGCAAAGTGGATACAACTCTCTTCTGTAAATCATTTAAGAAAGACTTGTTAATTTGTCAAATTTACGTAGATGATATTATATTTGGATATACCAATATTATGCTTGGAAAGGAGTTTGCTCTATCTACGCAGGCTGAATTTGAGATGAGCATGATGGGAGAACTCAGATTCTTTTTGGGAATTCAAGTTAACCAAACTCCAGAATGCACCTACATACATCAAACTAAGTATGTGAATGAGCTTTTGAACAAGTTTAACATGACTGAAAGCAAACCAGCAAAGATTCCAATGCATCCTACAAGCACTCTGGGTAAGGAAGAGGTAAGTAAGAAGGTAGATCAAAAACTCTACAGAGGTATGATTAGATCTCTTCTGTATTTGACTGCTTCTAGACCTGATATTCTATTCAGTGTTTGTCTGTGTGCTAGATTCCAATCAGATCCTAGAGAATCTCACTTAACAGTTGTTAAGAGGATTTTGAGGTATCTGAAAGGTACTACTAATGTGGGTTTGTGTTACAGAATATCTGATGTTTATAAGTTAGTTGAATTCTGTGATGCTGATTACGCTGGAGACAGAGTTGAAAGAAAAGTACTTCTGGAAGCTGCCAGTTTCTTAGAAGTCATCTGATCTCTTGGTTCAGAAAGAAGCAACCCATAATTGCGCTTTCAACAATAGAAGCAGAATACATTGCTGCTGTTGGTTGTAGCACTCAGATGCTCTGGATGAAGAGTCAACTAGAAGATTATCAAATTTATGAGAGTAACATTTCTATCTTCTGTGATAATACTTCTACTATATGCTTGTCTAAAAACCCTATTTTACACTCTAAGGCAAAGCATATAGAAATAAAACATCACTTCATCAAAGACTATGTTCAGAAGGGAATTATCAGTTTAAACTTTGTTGATACAGACCATCAATGGGCTGATATCTTTACAAAACCCCTTGATGAAGATAGATTTAAATTTATTCTGAAAAATATAAGTATGGATTTCTGTCTAGAATAAAATGTTTATCAGAAGAAAATTTCCTCAAACGGAAAATGTTTTAACTCTGAAGTATTACATCTATTTATTGTTTAATATTTTATTTATTGTGTGCAAATCTGAACTAACAAGCCTCAGAGGATATGAACGTTGGCTAACGTTTCATTTCTCAAAGAAGTTTCAGAAGCACATGCAAGCAAACATGTGTAACTCTGGATCTGAAAAGGTGGAGTGTGTTGCACCCCAAAATTTGACCAACAATTATTCACCCATCAAGTGTTTGAAGGTTGATACCTTCATCAGAAAGTTCAAGAGATCCTCAGAGAAATTGGTTGAAACCAAGGTTGTGTGTCTCATAAATTGAGAGTTGTGGGAGCTCCTCAGATGATTCTGAGACTTTGAGAATGAATTTGATGCTTTGAGAAAGCTTATGAGATGTCTTGATAGCCATCATGAAGCCCAGAGAGGTCATTGTGCAAGAATTCAGGAGATTCAACCATGACTGTTAGAATTAGGGTTTTGACTGGGTCAACTGAAGATTTGGAGAAGGTTGAGACCTAATCCAAGGGCCATGAGATCATGGAATGATGTTTGGAGATGTTATAAAGATGATTCCTAGACCAACTCATCATGATTGAGGAGTTTGAGAAGTTTTGAGTTAGGGTTTCCAAGGATTGACAGTGAAAAAACCCTAGTTTGATCCCTATCTTCCAGGCAGTTTTAGCTCAAGATATGATTGATATCTCATCTTCCCCACAACATGAATGTTGTAGAGCTTGTTCTTAGCTTTAATTTGAGTGGTATAAGTCCTTGATAGGATGTGCAGAGCTCAAGTTATGGTTTTGACAAATTACAGGTCAGCTGAGGTGTGTGAATCTGGGTCCTTGAAAGTCACCCAACTTGCAGACAACTTTTGCCCTAGTAGGATGATTCCTATGATCTCTTGGTCAACATGAATGTTTAATAGAATCTTCTTAGCTTTATAGAGAGTACTAGAAGTCATTGATAGGATTTGTAGAACTCAACTTATGGTTTGAACAAGACAGGGGTATTTTGGTCATTTGGCAGTTATAGGTCATTTTAAGCAAAGGCCATATCTCCTATTTCCAAGCCTCAAATGGAAAAACTCAAAACATCAAAGTTGTTCAAAATGGGGTTTTAAGCCTATAAAATTGGTCATGAGTTGTTGAAAAAGCTTGTAGCAAGGATTTACAAGATTGGGTAAAAATGACCTAAAAATGACTTATAAGTTAAATGGATCCAAGTTGGAAATTGGTTTAGGAGATGTGCAAATCCAAAATGGGTCATCCAATATGTCATTTTGAATCCAAACATCATTTTAAAAACAATGGTTCAAATAGATTTTTGATTTGAAGCTTAAAAATGGAGGTTGCTTTGTAATTTTGTTTCTTGCATATTAAGGAACTTTGAGAAACTTGGCATAAGGCAAGGCAAGGCTTGTTTTTTCACACATTCCCTTCCAATATCTCACAAGGGGATATTTTAAAGCAAAGTTAAGAGGTTTAATGCATGATATGAGATGATACCACATATCACTTCATGAGAAATTCTAAAGCCTTCTAACTCATTCTAGAAGCTCCTAGATGATTCCATTGGTTGTTATTTAAAGAGTGAGCCACAATGAAGGAAAAGGTTGGTGAAAGTTGGTGAATCCATTGGTGAAGAGTGAGAGGAGAAAGAGATATTCAAGGTTTCCTTCAAGTGCAAGTCAAGCTCGAATTCATCATTGTAAGCCTCATCCATCACAACTCTTGCAAACAGAAAGCTCTACTCCATTAGGGGAGTATTTTGAAGCAGGTTCAAGTACCAAATCGAGTTGTTCATACCTCCACCATTGATACTTGACAGGTTGGTGGATTCTCCCATATCTCCTTAATTATGCATGGTTAGGTTAGATCTTTGGTGTAGGATTGTTAGACTTGATTAGGTGATCAATTCCATAGAGTTTCAGAGAGTTTCATGAAGATTAATAACAGGTGTTAGGTTCTTTGATGATCAAGAAAATGCTGGTTAGTGAGTGTTAATGCATGTGTAATGGCTTGTTGAAACCAGTGTAGTATATAGAACAGGATTATGCCATTAAATTGAAGTTCTAGCAAGGTTGATGTCAGAAGAGCACGGTGAAACCCTAGCTTTCGTGCCCTCTGTTTGGGATCTACAAGGAGTGTTAGCCAAAACTAAGACCAGGAATGGATTCCTTGTGATTAGTAGATCATTTTAGGGTTTTGAATTTCTCGTTTTCATCAAGTAACCATGGAGGATGATCGGGTTGAATATTCGTGTATGGACTCTGTTAAGCCTGAAACCCTAAGGGAATTTTGGAGAAGACAAGCTATCCACCGTTGGATCGTCTCAGATGTTGGACTTGTTCACCTAATCGCACGGCCATGATTTAATTCAGAAAACAGAGGGAAAGAATAGAGCCAATACGCAGCGTTTAACTTAAATGAAAGTTTTGGGCCTCAGCAGAACTTGATATTAACACCCCACCCAGGAGCCCAATCCAAAAATGAACTAAAATTGATTAGTTTGTTTAGGCTAGCATTAGCATAACAAAATTAGGATTTAATTCATAATAATAAAGCAATAATGAATTTTAAATGTGCCAAATAACCCAACAATGTTGCTAACGCAGAAATGCGCTCATCGCAACCAGATCTAAATTGACGAAACAAAATTTATCGCAAGGAAAAAGAAATTAAGCAAAAAAACAGTATTATTGCTCACGCAAAAATGCAATCATCGCAACCAGATCGAACTAACACAAATGTCACGCGTCATGCACACAAATGTGCAAACATCGTATCGACATAATTCGATCAAAAATTAATCTTATATATATATATATATAAACTCTAACAATTTAAAAATTATATATATAAATGTAACAGTAATAGATGAAGAAAAAGAAATAACGGTAATAGATGAAGAAAAAGAAATAACGGTAATAGATGAAGAAAAATAACAGTAATAGATGAAGGAAAAGAAATAACGGTAAAAGATGAAGAAAAAGAAACAACAGTAATAGATGAAGAAAAAGAAATAACGGTAAACGATGAAGAAAAAGAAACAACAGTAATAGATGAAGGAAAAGAAATAACGGTAAACGGCACTCACTCCTCTTAGGTTTTTTTTCATTCTCTCCCTTTTTTCAACAAGGCAACACATGTATATATAGGGAACAAATTAGGGTTAACACCAAATTGTCAATAATGTCCCTAAAGCGCATTTTAAAGCCCAAACTAAATAATTAGTTAAGAAAAAATAAAATTTAAATAATTTAAAATGATTAAAATAAACTTAAAATAAAAACTAATAATCCTATTGATTCCTAAAATCAAAAATATTATAAAAAGAACAAAATTTTTCCTAATATTTTTTATTTTATGATTTTTTGGATATTTTTATGAATAATATAGAAAAAAGTGAAAAAAATAATATTTTAAAAAATGATTTAATTAAAATACGAAAATAATAATTAAATAATAATAAAAAACTATTTTTGTTATTTTTTAATGAGAGATAGAAACATTTAGAGTAAAAATAATAAAAAACAAAAAGTGACTAAGATGAGATTCAAACTCTCAACCTCTCACACTCACAACTCCTTACACATGTCCTCTTGCCAATTGTGTCATTTTTACTTTTTAGAAAAAAAATACATGCCATATGATATTTACCTGCAAAAAGTCAAACGACTACACAAATTTGTTAGTAATTGATTAAATGCAATGAAATGCGACGACAAATCTTAGGGCAAAATTTGGGGTATTACAATTACTGATAATGGTTCGAATTTGAATAACAAGATGATGAAGGAGTTGTGCCAGAGCTTCAAGATTGAACACCACAACTCATCTCCTTACCGGCCAACAAGAACATAAAGAAGATTGTTCAGAAGATGGTTGTGACGTACAAAGATTGGCACGAGATGCTGTCGTTTGCCTTGCACGGTTATCGTACGACGGTGCGCACGTCGACCGGGGCAACTCCTTTCTCCTTGGTGTACGGTATGGAAGCTGTCCTACCGTTAGAAGTGGAGATTCCTTCTTTGCTAGTTCTGGTTGATGTGAAACTCGACGACGCAGAATGGATTACGAATCGCTTGAACCAACTCAGCCTGATGGACGAGAAGAGGTTAGCATCGATTGCCTTTGGTCGCCTGTACCAAAGCCGAATGAAGAAAGCTTATGATAAGAAGGTGCGTCCTAGAAGCTTTCAGACGGGTGATCTCGTCCTGAAGAAGATCCTTCCGCCACACTCTGATCACCGGGGCAAGTGGACTCCGAATTACGAAGGGCCGTATGTCGTCAGCAAGGTCTTCTCGGGAGGAGCTTTGTTGTTATCCACGATGGATGGTGAAGATTTTGCATCCCCGGTGAACGCGGACGCAGTTAAAAAATACTTTGCTTGAAAGAGACCCGCTGGACAAAAAAGAAAGAGTCCAGGCAAAAAAGGGGCATCCCGGCGAACCAAAAACAGAATAAAAGGTTCGGGCAAAAATTAGGGATATATTGAAAAATGTACACCCGCGAAGTCGAAAACCTACACTGGGCGGCTTCGGCAAAAAAGGGTATCCCGGTGAACTGAAAACCCGTGAAGGACGGTTCACGCAAAAGTTAGGGATTTGAATAAGCAAATGACTGCGTTCCGCGTGTGGACTTTCATTGTTTAGTGGTTTGGAGGACCTGAGGGTCGTTTATCTGAATCAATCTCTTCCGAAGCTGAAGCGTCGGAGAAATATCGAAGTCGAGTGGGTCTTAGAGGGATTAACTCATGGTGTTCGTCTACGCCTCGTTGCCGACATTTGTATATACTGAGGTATATTTATGTTTTATTTTTGCGCGGCTTCCTCATTCCAGGAGTTTGCCCCTGTTGTAAAACATTCTTTTGCCCATTCAGGGGTTCACCATCAATAAAATACATGTTATTCAGCAATTCTGTTTGCCTGTTTAGAATTTATCTGTTTTGTTTGCGAATGAAAACGCTGATGTTTTTGATAAAATGCGCATACATAAACTTACGGGCCTCGGCCCATTGATTGTTGAAACAATTAATTACCTGAATGTTGTCACGAGATAATAACCTTGATAGGCCCCTTTGAGGAGGGTGTCTTGTCTGTTTGTTTGTGTTGTTGCAGGTGTAGCGCATTCCGGACAGTGCGCCGTGCGCAACCCCGGGGCAGGGCGAGTCCTCCTTCTCCAGCAGAGTTCAGTAGTCTTTCCTCCGTAGAATCTGAACGCAGATAGTGAGCATTGGTATGTCTCCCCACGCGGAGGGGATTCTCTTCCCCAAGCAGAAATGTCCCGAAGGAACGTCGTCTTCTCAGCTGAGTCGCGCGCCGAAGCTCGTATGCCCCCAGCTCCGGGTCACAAGTGCAGGTTTCATAGAGAGGTTCGGGTGCCGAAACTCGTGTTTTCCCCAGTAAAGTCACCGAAGCAGGTGTCCCCCCCCAGCACCGGGTCACAAGTGCAGGATTCGTAGGAAATTGTTCGTACACCGAAGTATGCAGTAACTGATGGTGCCAGACTGAAGTCTCCAGCGGAATTGAGATTCCCCACCAGAGTTGTATTCTCTCCCGAAGTCGGATGATTCCCTCTTCCCCCAGTAGAGTGTTGGAACAGCTGATGCTGTATTCTCCTGCAGAGTTGTACTCTCCCCCAAAGTCAGATGATTCTTTCTTCCCCAGCGGAATTGAAATTCCTCATCAGAGTCGTACTCTACAGTGAAGTAGAATGATTTCTCTCTCCCCGGCTGAGTCCGCAAACCCCCAAGAGAGCCGAATCCTTGGAAGCAGTTGGGACCATGAGTGGATTTTCCCTAGCAGAGTATTAAACAGCCGATGCGGTGTTTCCCCAGAGTCACATTCTCTCCAGCGAAGCAGAATGATTTCTCCTTCCCCCAGCTGAGTTTGCAGATTCCCAAGAGAGCCGAGTCCTTGGAAATTGATCGGACTATGTTCAGTTGTTTCCCCAGTGGAGTGTTGAGCAGCTGAAGTTGTTTCCCCACAGAGTTGTTATCCCCAGAAGAGTAGCCGTGAAGGCCCCGCAGTTTATTCTCGCGATTGATCAACAGGTCCAAGTTCTCGTAGAGCTTCGTTCCCCTGCAGCAGATCAACTGAAGTTGTTTTCCCTGCAGCAGTCAACGAAAGATCATTCCCCCAGACGGAGTCCGATTGATATTGGCGTATCCACGTTCTCCTCAGCAGGATGATTCCTTTATCTGAGTAGTTCTTTCTCCTTGACAGGAGAATTCCCCTTCGGCATTTATTTTGCTGACGGGACCGCATCATTGTGCATGATTGCTTAGCA
This sequence comes from Lathyrus sativus, assembly GCA_963859935.3. NCBI lineage: Eukaryota > Viridiplantae > Streptophyta > Magnoliopsida > Fabales > Fabaceae > Lathyrus > Lathyrus sativus. The sequence goes on from OZ012737.1 coordinate 413,319,249, forward strand.
TTTAGCATAAACGCATAGCATTTCCACCGTGTGGGGCACGGCGCCGAAGCATATGCATCATAAACATGGTCTAGGTTATTATCATTCTTGTTCTACAGGTGTTCCACCAAAAGACCAGTTGCTCGGGATGATTCCTGACCTTCTCCCCAACGAAGCTGTTTGCTCAAGATGATTTTTTGAGATCCCCAGCAAAGTCTTCAATTCAAGACGATTCTTGAATTCTTCAGCAGGGCCGTTTGCTTAAGATGATTCTTAAGACCTCAGCGCAGTTTCCCGAGTTGTTTGCTTAGGATGATTCTTGAGCTCCCCAGTAGCGTCCCCAACGAGAGTTGCCCAGGAAGATTCCTGGAATACCCAGCAGAATAAAGTCTCCAGAAAGGTTGTCAGTTCAGGATGATTCTTGAAGGTGCCCGACGCAGTTGTTTGTTCAAGATGATTCTTGAAGTCCCTAGCAGCGTGATATGTTTGCTCCAACAGTGATGTCTAATCTGAAGATTGACTTCGTAAACGCCTGAAGGCGATATCAGAATGTTCCCGTGGATTTGGATTTCCGTGTTGATGAATCAACGTGTGTCTGAAGACAAAGTTCAAAAGTTTGTAGATGCAGCTTTTGTATGCAAGGTGATCCGTGTTGGCCTGAAGACCAAGTCAGTTGTCCTGAGGTGATGATTGATTGCGATCAAGTGAATAGTTTTTCTTCTGACTGAAGTCGAAGATGTTTCTCCAGCTGAAGCGGAGTTTTGCCTGAAGGCAAAGTGTTTGAATCCCCGTAGAGTCATGAATGGCTCAGGATACCACTTCTCTGACTGAAGTCATAGATTTCCCAAGCTGAAGCGAAGGTTCCTGAAGGCAAGGTTATCCCCAAGATCATGAATGACCTAGGATTCATTTTTCGGACTGAAGGCCGAAGTATATCCCTGACTGAAGTCTCGGATACTCTATAGCAGAGGCGGAGTTGCCTGAAGGCAGATCCATGTATCCTTGAAGGCCAAGGACCATTTCTTTAGACTGAAGTCGAAGATACCTCCTGCAGAGTTGCCGACGGGCAAAGTTTATATCCTTGGAGGCCAAGGATACCATCTTCATAAGTACTTGGAGATCTTTTCTAGCTGAAGCTGGAAGTGGCCAGGGGCCAGGGTTTCATATAGCTTTGATGCTGAAGTTCTACGGTGGGATTAGTGCAGTAGTATTCCGATGTTCGTTATGGTTCTGAGGGAGGACCCCCGATCAGAGTGTGCTCGGTTAAGTCTCTCATTCCCAGCGGAGTAGTTTCAAATACGCAAGTGTACCTTTTGTTCCATTTACCAGGGGTGAACCCCAGGTTAGAGTTGTTCAGTGTTGTATCTTCTCCAGCAGCGAGGTTGGATGTTTGGATTTGACGGCAAGGTCAGAGTATGTTTGTTTGACGGCGAGGTCAGACTCTTTAAATCCCCAACCGAGACGATGTTTGTCTTGAGGGCGAGGTCAGATGATGTTTGTTCGGCGGCGAGGCTGAATGTTTGTTTGACGGCGAGGTCAGATTCTTTAAATCCCCAACAGAGATGATGTTTGTACGACGGCGATGTCGAGTGTCTCTCAGAGTTTTGATTGTCCGACGGCGATGTCAGACTTAGTTCTCCAGCGGCGATGCAGGGTATTTTAATTGATCGACAGCGATGTCAGATGGGTTAGTCTTCCAGCGGCGATGTTGGGTGTTGTGGTTGTCTGAAGGCAATATCAGAAGAAGTTAACGTGGATAACTGACGGCGATGTCAGATCAGTATTTCCCCAGCTAGTTGTCATGCAGCTAGTATTGCAGTATTCGGAGATTTGTTCCCCGCAGAGTATCGTGTGCTCGTGCAGTTGGCAAATTTTCGGGTTTACCGGTATTCAACCGTCTCGCACCTTGATTGGCTGAGAGCCGTTCGCTCCTCACCCAGTCAGGTTCAAGCCGTTTGAATAGGGGCAGCTGTTGCACCCCAAAATTTGACCAACAATTATTCACCCATCAAGTGTTTGAAGGTTGATACCTTCATCAGAAAGTTCAAGAGATCCTCAGAGAAATTGGTTGAAACCAAGGTTGTGTGTCTCATAACTTGAGAGTTGTGGGAGCTCCTCAGATGATTCTGAGACTTTGAGAATGAATTTGATGCTTTGAGAAAGCTTATGAGATGTCTTGATAGCCATCATGAAGCCCAGAGAGGTCATTGTGCAAGAATTCAGGAGATTCAACCATGACTGGTAGAATTAGGGTTTTGACTGGGTCAACCCTAGGTCAACTAAAGATTTGGAGAAGGTTGAGACCCAATCCAAGGTCCATGAGATCATGGAATGATGTGTGGAGATGTTATAAAGATGATTCCTAGACCAACTCATCATGATTGAGGAGTTTGAGAAGTTTTGAGTTAGGGTTTCCAAGGATTGACAGTGAAAAAACCCTAGTTTGATCCCTATCTTCCAGGCAGTTTTAGCTCAAGATATGATTGATATCTCATCTTCCCCACAACATGAATGTTGTAGAGCTTGTTCTTAGCTTTAATTTGAGTGGTATAAGTCCTTGATAGGATGTGCAGAGCTCAAGTTATGGTTTTGACAAATTACAGGTCAGCTGAGGTGTGTGAATCTGGGTCCTTGAAAGTCACCCAACTTGCAGACAACTTTTGCCCTAGTAGGATGATTCCTATGATCTCTTGGTCAACATGAATGTTGAATAGAATCTTCTTAGCTTTATAGAGAGTACTAGAAGTCATTGATAGGATTTGTAGAACTCAACTTATGGTTTGAACAAGACAGGGGTATTTTGGTCATTTGGCAGTTATAGGTCATTTTAAGCAAAGGCCATATCTCCTATTTCCAAGCCTCAAATGGAAAAACTCAAAACATCAAAGTTGTTCAAAATGGGGTTTTAAGCCTATAAAATTGGTCATGAGTTGTTGAAAAATCTTGTAGCAAGGATTTACAAGATTGGGTAAAAATGACCTAAAAATGACTTATAAGTTAAATGGATCCAAGTTGGAAATTGGTTTAGGAGATGTGCAAATCCAAAATGGGTCATCCAATATGTCATTTTGAATACAAACATCATTTTAAAAACAATGGTTCAAATAGATTTTTGATTTGAAGCTTAAAAATGGAGGTTGCTTTGTAATTTTGTTTCTTGCATATTAAGGAACTTTGAGAAACTTGGCATAAGGCAAGGCAAGGCTTGTTTTTTCACACATTCCCTTCCAATATCTCACAAGGGGATATTTTAAAGCAAAGTTAAGAGGTTTAATGCATGATATGAGATGATACCACATATCACTTCATGAGAAATTCTAAAGCCTTCTAACTCATTCTAGAAGCTCCTAGATGATTCCATTGGTTGTTATTTAAAGAGTGAGCCACAATGAAGGAAAAGGTTGGTGAAAGTTGGTGAATCCATTGGTGAAGAGTGAGAGGAGAAAGAGATATTCAAGGTTTCCTTCAAGTGCAAGTCAAGCTCGAATTCATCATTGCAAGCCTCATCCATCACAACTCTTGCAAACAGAAAGCTCTACTCCATTAGGGGAGTATTTTGAAGCAGGTTCAAGTACCAAATCGAGCTGTTCATACCTCCACCATTGATACTTGACAGGTTGGTGGATTCTCCTATATCTCCTTAATTATGCATGGTTAGGTTAGATCTTTGGTGTAGGATTGTTAGACTTGATTAGGTGATCGATTCCATAGAGTTTCAGAGAGTTTCATGAAGATTAATAACAGGTGTTAGGTTCTTTGATGATCAAGAAAATGCTGGTTAGTGAGTGTTAATGCATGTGTAATGGCTTATTGAAACCAGTGTAGCATATAGAACAGGATTATGCCATTAAATTGAAGTTCTAGCAAGGTTGATGTCAGAAGAGCACGGTGAAACCCTAGCTTTCGTGCCCTCTATTTGGGATCTACAAGGAGTGTTAGCCAAAACTAAGACCAGGAATGGATTCCTTGTGATTAGTAGATCATTTTAGGGTTTTGAATTTCTCGTTTTCATCAAGTAACCATGGAGGATTATCGGGTTGAATATTCGTGTATGGACTCTGTTAAGCCTGAAACCCTAAGGGAATTTTGGAGAAGACAAGCTATCCACCGTTGGATCGTCTCAGATGTTGGACTTGTTCACCTAATCGCACGACCATGATTTAATTCAGAAAACAGAGGGAAAGAATAGAGCCAATACGCAGCGTTTAACTTAAATGAAAGTTTTGGGCCTCAGCAGAACTTGATATTAACACCCCACCCAGGAGCCCAATCCAAAAATGAACTAAAATTGGTTGCTATTCGTACTGTTGTTTTTCAATTTTCTTTTAATGTTCATTCTGAATTTTCTGATAGCGTATGGGCCTACCAATTGCTACGCGCACCCCTGGGTTCTTGGCCCACCATTATAATAACTGGGCGCAATTAAGTTTGACACCCCCCATCCCCTTTATTTCATTTTCTTTTATTTTTAATTTCCTTTATATTTTCTTGTTTGTAAAATTCATATAAAATAGGAAAATGATTGTTTTTTAATGCTTGTTTTTGCTACATGTTCATAAATTTGTCTAGAAAAATATCAATAAATAAAATTGGCATTTTATTTTCTTTTAATATTTTTAGTATATTTTCCATTTAAATAGCTTTTTATAATGTTTAGTTTGATACTCAATTTTGTAGAATTTCTTTTAGGACCTTCCCTTAGGATTTTTGAGCCATTCTTTTTGGCATAGTTAGATATTGAATCATAGTTTCCCATAGGATTTAATTCATGATTTTTAGGTTAAAATTTGATTAGTTTGTTTAGGCTAGAATTAGCATAACAAAATTAGGGTTTTATTCAACATAAGTAGACTTAACAATTTTGTTTTGGGTTTTTAGGTCAAGATTAGAGTATGGGGAATATATGGGTTAAGGGTAGGCATGTATAGAATCCCCTAGAATTTTACTAGAATAGTATATAGTACTTTAGTATTTTTAATTGATTTTTGAATGTATGGTTAGTATGTGTGTTGCTTAAGGGCGTAGTTTGTATTGTTTTGCTTTCTTTTCTTCTCCTTTGGGTGTGTGAGCCTTGAAGATTGAGTTGAAGACCTTGTGGATCATCATTGAAGACTTTGAAGACCTTGAAGAGGAGCTTAGTTTTAGCTTTTGTTTGTTCTGTTTATAGGATCATAAGTACATAGGCAGAGCTTTAGATAGAATAATTCCATTCAATAAACAAGGAGTGTCTTGTTCACCTCCTTCCTTCTCTATGATCTAAAGTCCCTTAAGGGTATTCACCTCTCTCCTTTGGAGGGATTAGTGACCTTGCCCTATGAGGTAGAACTTTGAGAGAGCCTTTCCTTGTGATGTTAAGTCCTTAATGGCATCCTTTGGAAGTCAGTGAGCACTCTAACATCCTCACCTCATCTTGTTGATTGAATCTTGTTTGTTGGAGCATTTGGGTTGTTGAAGATAAAGAAAACAATGAAGAGTATTGAAGATTTTCATTGAAGTTGTTTGCTTTGAAGAAGAAGATGATAAAAGATTTGATTGAAGATCTAAAAGCCATTGAAGATAGAAGCTGAAGCTGTGAAGAGGATGATTCCTTGGAGATTGTTGAAGTCTGAAGACTTTGTGAAGATCAAGTTGACACTTGGGTTAGAAGCTGAAGCTTAAGGGAGAAGATGAGTTGATACTCATGTTGTAGGGTTGATACCTGGAAAGCAGTTGATGATTGAAGTCTGAAGACTGAGTTGCTGCTGGAGGAGCTGAGGCTTTCTCCTATTTTTCTTTGCTGTATTGTGTGTTTTGCTTGAATTGTCTGTTGCATTAGATTGAGTTCATCTAGAATAAGTTCAATCTAGGAGCATGATTGCATTAGAGGTTGAGTTGTTCCCTCTGCTTGTATTGTTATTGCGTGGCTTTGCTTGCGGGTATTCGGTAGAGCCCAGCTCCCTTGCCCATGTGGTTTGTTTGTCTGATGGCATTTCATTTCATTTTATCTGTATGATTGCAGTTTACTATTTATTGCTTGATAGCATGTTGTTTATTTTTCAGTATGATTACTGTTATGTCATGACTGGCTTGAGGCTGAGATGAGCTTGTGGAGGCTGAAGCCCCACACACATTTCCCCCCTCACTTGCATTGCATGCATTTTTACTGTTAAGCTGATGCTTTTGTCTGTTTAGTGTATCATTGACATGATCCCTTAGGACTCTCATTTCCTTGGATAAGGATTTGATGATAGACTTTTAGGTTGAAACCTATGCATGATAACTTCTAGGAGTTCCCTGTTCAAACCTCAACCATAGGATGAATCCATGGCATGATAACAGTAGGACTTGATAGTCTCCCTCCTAGTTGAGCCTGTTCTCTTCTCATCTCAAAACAGTTTAAGATATAGTAATCATGAATGATTTCTTTCGTACGTTACGAGCCTTAAGCTATCTGAGAAAGGATTGTGGGAGAGTTTCTTTTCCATAGTCTGGATGTTTAGTATGGTACCCTTTGGGTGACATGCGACGCATTCACTCTCAGGTCATAGTCTCTAGTGCGGTTGAAATCGCAAACACAATAAAAAACACTTCTTTCGTAAAAGACAGGAAATAAACCGTAGTTTCCCGAACTACGTGAGCTCTGATCTCTCATTCCTGTTGAGAGTACGTAGGCATAGGATGCGACGTCCTAGCGAGCTACTTTCCCCCATAACCCGTCGTAGGCCGAACTACGTTGACTCTGATTTCTCATTCTCTGATGAGAATACGTAGGCATAAAGTGCGACGCTTTGCCGAGTCATTTTTCTTTTCTTTTTTAGCCAGCCTTGATAGGTAGATAGATTATAACCAACCCGTCCAGGTAAACAAACAAGCGAGGATCCCGTCGAGTACGACGGACGTGATGGGTGCTAATACCTTCCCCTTGCGTAACCGACTCCCGAACCCAGACAATGGTTGCGACGACCTTGTCTTACCCTTATTCGTCAGGTTTTTCCGATCGTTTCCTTTCCCGCTCTGAGGGATAAATAACGAAAGGTGGAGACTCTTCTGTCATGCCGGCACCTTATTTTCGCGCAAGCGACAGCTGGCGACTCTGCTGGGGACCCAATCTTCCCTATGCATTCGGGATCCAACGTCCCTTAAGAGAGTCAATCCTACCGTTTGTGTGTTTACTTGTTGGGTTGCGTTTATTTATCGCATTTTACTTCTCGCACTTTATTTCGCGCAGTTTATTTTCAGTATAATATGATTATTTGTGTTGTTGTGGGATGGGAGTTCTGATGAGTGAGAAGCCAGACCCAGGCTTGAGTGCACTATAGACTTAGAGTGGAAATTAGTGGGCGCGTGCTTGCTTTGCAGGAACTAGTGTCTCATGAAATCCACGCTCAGACGAGGTTCATCCGGTTGGCTTCACTTTCAACCCTTTGGGTTGAGACGGTTGCTGGTTTGGTGGATTGTCGACTCTGGGGACCGATCATTTGTGATTCAGCCAAGTGAGGCCGCTTCATGAGCCGGTGATGCCACACCTTCTGGGTATCGTATCACCCCTCTTGAAAGTCTGTGACGCTGATGAACGCATAGGATGCCGTACCTTGAGTCAGTCTAGGTCCATACCTGTGAGTGGGATTGGGTTCATTGCAGGAAACTTTGACCTTCAGACTACCTGGTTTTCTTGACAGTGAATCAGTTATGTTGGTACCAAAGTTCTCAGTTGCAGATTTGGCTGTTCTTGATAGAGCAGGTTTCGATCAGAGGATCTTATTATCAGATGTATGTTTGTTCTTGATAGAGCAGGTTTGATCAGAGTATTGTCATCAGTGGTTTGTTCTTGATAGGGCAAATTTTTGGGGTCTGAAGATCTCATCAGCAGATGTTGTTTGTTCTTGACAGAGCAGATTTTGAGTGGGGTCTGAAGATCTCATCAGCAGCTGTATGTTTGTTCTTGATAGGGCAAATTTTTTATTTGGGGTCTGAAGACTTCATCAGCAGATGTTTCTTGATCATACATCCGAGGTCCTTATTATCAGCCATTTGTTCTCAACAGAGCAGAATTTTGATCTTATGCATATGGTCCTATCAAATGGTCGTTCTTAGCAGATCAGATTAGTGGTCTTACACCAGGGTTTTCTTCTCATCAGTGATTGTTGATACAGAATCTCCACAGCAGCTATCCGGATACTTTATTGCATGCCTGCATTTTGCATTAGTTTGCATGTCCATTTGCATTCCATTAACGTGTGTCTGTGTTGCAGGTACCGTTTCCCCGATCCAGGATTTCTCGCCTCCTACTGTATTATTATGGCCTCTCTCACCGGGGTTTTCTACTGGGTTGATAGCTCTAGCAGGTGATTCTGTGAAGGATAGGTTCAGGAAGTCTTATGGCAGGTTGCTCAGTCTGGTCTACAAACCTTCTACGTCCGAGTTGAATTGGTTACATGCTCTTCTGCAGTTCTATGACCCTCCTCTGAGGTGTTTCACTTTTCAGGACTTCGTTCTCGCGCCGACGCTGGAAGAGTATGCTGATTTGCTGGGTGTGCCTATCAAAAGGCAGATGCCTTTTGTCCACATGGATGCTGAGCCTAATCTGGATGGTCTAGCTTCTTCACTCCATTTGGGCGCCTCTGAGTTAGTAGTGACGAGTTGGAACAAGGTTCCTGGGTTCTCCTTGCAGTTTCTGATAGCTAAGGCTCAGCAGTGTGCTAAGGACAAATGTTGGGACGCATTCAGTGCCATCCTTGCTTTATGCATATATGGCATTATCCTGTTCCCCAACATGCCTGATTTCGTAGACTTTAATGCATTTCACATCTTCGCCTCAGGGAATCCAGTCCCTACTTTGATCGGAGACGTCTATCACTCAGTACATTACAAGAATGAGAACCGGAGAGGGAAGAATGTCTCATGCTGCGTACCGTTGCTGTACAAATGGTTTGATAGTCATTTTCCCAAGAGGGGTTCTTTTGTCTCGTCTGCAGCCACAGCTGAGTGGCCTGAGCGTCTGATGAGTTTGTCTGCAGAAGATATTGATTGGTTCGTTGACAGAGACAGGTTAGGTACCGAGGTGATCTTCAATTGTAGTGGGTTTCCTAATGTACCTCTGATAGGTAGGAAGGGTTGCATCAACTACAATCCGTCGTTGCTAGTTCGTCAGTTCGCATATGCTTTGAGGACTCCACCGAAGGAGGAAGAGGTACAGGAATCTCTGTACCTCACGGGTACTCTAGAGGGGGATTTGTTGTCCAAGCTTCAGCGTGTGTGGAACAGTATCAGTAAGAGAGGAAAGCCTTTGTTGGGAAAGAGCAACAGTCAAGCCTACCCTCCTTATTTAGCTTGGATCAGAGCCAGAGCCAACGCTATAGGGATGCCATTTCCTCATGTCAGACCAGAGAGTCCTCCACCAGTCGAAGAGCCTACCACTGTGTCCATTCATCAGCACAACCAGGTATTAGCTGAGCGGGATGAACTGAAGCGGGCGAACGCAGAATTAGAGAAGGAGTTAGCTCAGCTTCGAAGTGAAAGGAACGAAGCCGTGCATGCTTTCAAAAAGCAAACAGAGTCGGTAAACCAGCTGGGTGCAGACTTGGCAAAGCAGATTGCTGATCGGGAACGCTTGGGTCAAGACTTCAGGGCTGTTAATGACGTACTAGCTACAAAGAAGCAGCATTTAGACGAGGCATATCGGAGGATATCTAAGTTCGACCAGCATTGGAAGACCTCCCTGGCCACCAGGAAGGAGCGAGAGGACAAGCTGATGCTACAGATCTCTAAGCTGGAAGCCGAAGTAAAGGACAGTGAGCGGAGGTTTGATGAAGAGACCGCCCGCAGATACGCCGCCGAAAGCCAACTCAACAAAGCCCTTGCTAACCTGAAGGGGCATAAGCTGATGTTTGAGTCTAAGAAGCGGAAACTGGAGGATTGCTTTGGCGAAGGAGCTTGGGAAAGTTCAGTTCAGGGGCTTCAGCATACCATCGTGCAGAGGGAACTACTCGTCGAGGGGTTGCTCACTTTGCCAGATCATCCAGAGACGAAGGAGTTATTAGCAGAGTATCGCGCCTGTGGCCGTACTTGACTAGTTGTATTCCTGTTGTTTTGATCTTTGCTGTATGCTGACCATCACCAGACTTGTTGGCTGAGGTCATGCTGTTGATTTGTTTTGTACTCGCTGATACTGTGTACTGCCTTGACAAGCCTTTCCTTATATATATATATGAGATTGATGTTTCCATGATTGGGCTCAGACTCCTTCCTCTTATTATTGTCAGCACTGGCACTAAGGCACTAGGATCGGGGGAAATCTCCCAAGCACACGGACACACGCATGCATCTGCATGAAGCATTTGCATGGCGTACATTTTGTTGCTTTTCCTAACCTTTAATGTTGACAGGTTTTTCAGATTCACAGGTTCCAAGCTGCTTCCAGTCTCCAGGATTGATCAGAGGCTCATTCACCGTTACTCAACTCGCGCTAATCAGACTAGGATCATGGATCAGGTGCAGTCAGATGTTCAAGAGCTCCGTGAACGGATGGATCGTTTTATGGAACTGATGCAGGTAGTCGCTAATGGTCAAGACCAGCTTCGTACTTTGGTTCAACCTTTGATCTCCAGGGTTGACAGTAACGGCATACTGCATGGCGGGGCTGTGCCTACTCCTCCTCCAGTGGATGCTCCACAGAATGTTGTTCCTGTTGCCGGGGGCAACGACAGTGCTAACGGCAATCTGATGACTAATATCGGACTCAATGCGGCAGGCGTCGACAATGGTAGTCTGGGAGCCAATGTTAACATAGGGCCAGTCAACGGCAATGCTGGTGTCGGAAATCTGTTGGTGCCTCAACCGTGGCTGGAGGACCATCAGGATGACGTATTTTCTCAAAGAGGTGTGGAAGCGGAGTTGAATGTTGAAGCTCGCCTCAGGTTCAAAGCGCTGGAAGACAAGATGAGAGACATTGAAAATCAGAATACTTTGGGCGTTGATATGTCCAAGCTGGGGTTAATTGCTGATTTCAAGGTACCTCATAAGTTCAAGGTGCCTGTCTTTGAGAAGTATAAGGGTACTACTTGCCCCTGTGTCCACCTTCGATCTTATTATAGAAAGATGTCTGCCTATTCTGACGATGAGAAGTTGCTGATGCACTTCTTCCAAGATAGTCTTTCTGGTCCATCACTCGAGTGGTACATGGGTTTGGAGCCCACTACCGTGCGCACGTGGAAAGATCTCGCTGAAGCGTTTGTCCTCCACTATCAATACAATAGCGACTTGGCCTCCAACCGAGTTCAGCTCCAGAATCTATCGCAGCGGAATAATGAAAGCTTTAAAGAGTACGCCCAGCGGTGGCGTGAATTGGCTGCTCGGGTTCAACCGCCGATGGTTGAGCGCGAACTAGTGCAAATGTTCGTGGCTACCCTTCCTGGAATCTACTATGAAAAGCTGGTCAGTGGCATGTCTGGGACTTTCTCGGCTCTCATCACTATGGGCGAGCATGTCGAGAACGGTATAAAAATCGGAAAAATTCAAGGCGAATCATCCTCAGCTGAAGGAGGTGGTAAGAAACCCTACGCTGGCAAGCGTCGAGAAGGAGATGCCAGTGCTGTCACCAATGCTCGGAGAAAGGGCAAGGGCCCTCAGCAGCAGATTGCTAGCATAAATATCCCAGCGGCTCCGCAGCAGCAGCAGCAGCAGCAACCGCAACAACAGAATCAGCAGGGGTATAGGAAATATCAGAATCGGGCTCCTTTGGCAAATCGTCATTTTGAAGCTCCACCTATGTCGTATGCGCAGCTTCTGCAAACTTTGCTTCAGCTTCAGTTAGTTCAAAAGAGGACGTTGGCTCCCTTGACAGGGGCACCACCACCGGGGTATGACGCAAGTGCTACTTGTGACTTCCATACTGGGGCACCAGGCCATACGATTGAGAACTGCAAAGCTTTTAAGCACAAAGTGCAGGACCTGATAGACGCCAAGGTTATTAACTTTTCTGATAATGTGCCCAATGTTACCAAAAACCCTATGCCTCATCATAGGGGAGGCGGAGTGAACGCCATTATCACAGAGGAGAGTGCAGACTTGCTGATTGATGTCAAAGACTTGAAGACGCCGCTTAGTTTCGTCAAAGCTAAGTTGGTGAAGAGGGGGTTATTTCCAGGATGCGGAGAGTTATGTATGGCTTGTGCTACACATTCTGATGGGTGTGAGTAGCTGGTAGAAGGTATCCAAAGTCTGATGTCTGAGGGTATTTTGCAGTTTAGTCGGAGAGCTGAAAATGTATCGGGGGAGGTTGTGCTGAAGCAGGCAGATGAAGTCGCCACCATTACAATTCCTCGTCAACCTATTACTATTTCTGCGCCCCGACCGCCTACAATCACTATTACCAGAGCCGGGCCAATCCCATTCGAGAGCACTAACGCCGTTCCATGGCATTATGGCGCTGAGGTCTATTGCAATGGTCAGAAGTTAGAGCTGGAGCCGTACGGGTCGACTGTGCAGAATCTCGCCGGGGTCAGTGGTATTACTCGAAGCGGAAGAGTGTTTGCGCCGACAGAGGTTGTGGCAGAGAAAGTGGTCAGAGCTGATGCTGCTGATAAGGGTAAAGGCAGAACCGTCGAAGAGGTCCCTTGTGGGGCAGAGAAGGATTTGCTTGTCAAAGATGCTGAGGAGTTCATGCGGTTAATCAAGAAGAGCGACTACAAGATTGTAGACCATCTTCATCAGACTCCGTCAAAGATCTCTATTCTCAACTCGTTGCTGTGTTCTGAAGCGCACCGCAAGGCGTTACTGAAGGTACTGAACGCTGCCTACGTGCCGCAGGAGATATCAGTAAATTAGCTAGAAGAGGTGGTAGCCCATGTTAATGCTGGCAATGGGCTAGGATTCACAGATTTAGAGCTGACTCCTAAAGGGAGAGATCACAACAGCGCCTTGCACGTCTCGATAGAGTGCAGAGGCACAATCATGTCGCATGTCCTGGTGGACACGGGTTCGTCGCTTAATGTGCTTCCAAAGAAGGAACTAATGAAGTTGGACACTCGTGGATTGCTTTGCACGCCCAGTGATCTGGTGGTGAAAGCATTTGACGGAACTAAGTGCCACGTCTTCAGAGAGTTGACCCTGCCGATTCAAGTTGGTCCAGAGACATTCGATACGGTTTTTTATATCATGGATATCATGCCTGCCTACAGTTGCCTCCTAGGTCGGCCATGGATCCATTTTGCTGGTGCCGTGACGTCTACGCTGCATCAAAAGCTCAAATATGCTGTCGGGGGAAGCATAGTAACCGTCTGTGGTGAGGAGGACATCATGGTGAGCCACTTGTCATCCTTTAAATATGTTAAAATGGACGGCGAAATCCATGAAACTCTCTGCCAAGCATTTGAAACCGTCAAGGTGAAAGAGGTAGCTCCTATCGTCATAGAGAAGCAAGAGATGAATCTCTCCTCGTTCAAAGAAGCTCGGGCCGTCGTCGAAGCCGGTTCCGCCCCAGGCTGGGGGCATGTTTTGGAGGTACCGATCAAGCAGGATAAGTTTGGATTGGGGTATTCTCCTGAAGCTGAAGCTTCATCTTCTTCGTCTAGCAGTTCGTCTCGTGGGAAGGGGCCGATCCTATTCGCCAAGGGCGGAGTGATTTTCGAAAGCATCAACGCAGCGTCTGAGGATAGCGGGGATAGCGATTGTGATCTTGACGCCTGGATTCAGCCAAGCAAGCCGGGCGAGCGCCTCAACAATTGGACCATCAAGGAGATTATCCAGCTGACAAGTGAAGAGTAATGATTTGCTTTTTACAATCTTTGTACAACCCTATGTCCTACCCGGGGCATAGTGGTTTTATTGTCAGGGCCTTGTTGGATTATGTACATGCATTTTGTTAATAAATCAAAGGCGTTTTCTTCGTACTCAAATATTGTGTTCTCTGTTATTCTTGTTTTGTGTTTATTCTGAAAAACAGTAAAATGGCAACGGGGTTTGTGCTAACCTGCATATTCTTGCTTTAAACTTAACCCTTGTTATTGCAGGATCCACATAACAGACGACATCGACTCTGGACCCTCTACGGCTCCCTACGACTTTGATTGCCCGATATATCAAGCCGAGGATGAGATTGATGAAGACGAAGACCTTCCGGAAGAGTTGGCCTGCTTGTTGAGACAAGAGGAAAAGGTTATTCTGCCTCACGAGGAAGATATTTAGATCATAAATCTGGGTTCTGAAGAGCTCGTCAGAAATGTCAGAGTAGGGGCTGCGCTGCAGAATGATGTCAAGCATAGACTGGTCGAGATGCTTCGAGAGTATAGTGACGTCTTTGCTTGGTCATACGAAGATATGCCCGGACATGACACAGACATCGTGGTTCATCGCTTGCCGTTGCGAGAAGATTGCCCTCCAGTCAAGCAGAAGCTTAGGAGGACGAGACCAGATATGGCTGTAAAAATCAAAGAAGAGGTCCAGAAGCAGTTGGACGCAGGATTCCTAGCCGTTACCACTTACCCTCCGTGGGTCGCCAACATAGTGCCTGTACCGAAGAAGGACGGTAAGGTACGCATGTGCGTCGATTATCGGGATTTGAATAGGGCTAGCCCTAAGGATGATTTCCCGTTGCCTCATATCGATGTGTTGGTCGACAACACAGCCCAGTTTTCCGTGTTTTCGTTCATGGATGGCTTCTCCGGTTACAATCAGATTAAGATGGCACCGGAGGACATGGAGAAAACGACGTTTATCACCCCCTGGGGAACATTTTGCTATAAGGTAATGCCCTTCGGTCTGAAGAACGCAGGGGCCACTTACCAGCGAGCAATGGTAACTTTGTTTCATGATATGATTCATCATGAGATCGAGGTCTATGTTGATGACATGATTGCAAAGTCCCAAACAGAGGAAGAGCATCTGGTCAACTTATTGAAGCTGTTTGAGAGGCTTAGGAAGTTCAGGCTGAGGCTGAATCCTAACAAGTGCACTTTCGGAGTGCGGTCCGGAAAGTTATTGGGGTTTATCGTTAGTGAACGGGGTATGGAAGTTGATCCTGCGAAAATAAAAGCTATTCAGGAAATGCCAGCGCCGAAAACAGAAAAAGAAGTTCGTGGTTTCCTGGGCCGAATAAACTACATCGCAAGGTTTATCTCTCAGCTCACGGCCACTTGTGAACCGATGTTCAAACTTTTAAAGAAAGATCAGGCGATTACTTGGAATGAGGATTGCCAGAGGGCATTCGATAAAATAAAGTAGTATCTTCAAGAACCTCCAATCTTGATACCCCCAGTGGCTGGACGCCCATTAATCTTGTACCTGACGGTTCTGGAGAATAGTATGGGGTGTGTTCTCGGTCAGCACGACGAGACGGGCAGAAAAGAGCACGCCATTTATTATTTGAGTAAAAAGTTCACTGAGTGTGAATCTCAATATTCGATGCTGGAGAAGACGTGTTGTGCATTAGCTTGGGCCGCCAAACGTCTACGACAGTATATGCTCAATCACACCACTATGCTAATTTCGAAGATGGATCCGATCAAGTACGTCTTCGAGAAGCAGGCTCTTTCGGGCAGGATTGCCAGATGGCAAATGGTGTTAACGGAATATGATATTCAGTACGTCTCCTAGAAGGCCATTAAGGGAAGCGTATTGTCTGATTACCTTGCCGAACAGCCAATCGAAGACTACCATCCGATGAAGTTTGAATTCCCTGACGAGGATATTATGTTTCTCAAAGCGAAAGATTGCGATGAGCCATTGCCCGGTGAGGGGCCAGATAGGAAGTAACGGTGGAAGTTGATATTCGACGGAGCGGTTAATTCCTATGGAAGTGGTATCGGGGCTATCATCACGACTCCTCACGGATCCCACATCCCGTTTACTGCGAGACTGACGTTTCCCGTTACCAACAACGAAGCAGAGTATGAAGCATGTATTATGGGTCTAGAAGAGGCAATTGATTTGAGAATCAAGAGTCTAGACATATATGGTGACTCAACGCTTGTGATCAATCAGATTAAAGGGGAGTGGGAAACTCGTCAAGCGAATTTGGTGTCGTACATGAATTACGCCAGGAGGCTGCTTCCGTTCTTCGATCGAGTGGAACTTCATCATGTACCCAGGGCTGAAAATCAGATGGCTGATGCCTTAGCCACGTTGGCTTCAATGTATAAAGTCAATCTTTGGAATGAAGCTCCAAGCATTGTGCTTTCGCGTCTTGACAGACCGGCGTTCGTCTTTGCAATCGAGGATGCCGCCGACGGCAAGCCATGGTTCCACGACATCCAGACCTTCCTTATGATTAAGGAGTATCTTGCGGGTGCGTCAACCCAGGATAAGAAGACTCTGAGGAGGCTGTCCGGAAACTTTTACCTCAATCCCGATGGAGTGCTGTATAAGAGAAACCACGATCTCGTGCTACTCAGATGTGTAGATGAGGAAGAGGCGAGTATGCTCATGGAAGAGGTCCATGAGGGCACATTTGGTACGCATGCCGGCGGGCATGCCATGACGAGGAAGATCCTGAGAGCAGGGTATTACTGGCTGACTATGGAGTCGGATTGCTTCAGATTCGCGAAGAAATGTCATAAATGCCAGATTTATGCTGATAAAGTTCATGTGCCGCCGTGCCCATTGAATGTCATGTCCTCCCCTTGGCCGTTCTCCATGTGGGGCATCGACATGATAGGCAAGATCGAGCCCACTGCATCCAATGGTCATCGTTTCATTCTGGTAGCTATCGACTACTTCACCAAATGGGTGGAGGCAGCCTCGTACGCTAATGTGACCAAGCAGGTGGTAGCTAAATTCATAAAGAGGGACATCATCTGTCATTATGGAGTTCCCGAGCGGATCATTACTGTTGCGGTGAAATTTGGATGTCAAGCTATTGATTAACTTGAATCTTAATTCATTTACAACCGGTATTTGATTTATCCGAAGGAAAGGTTAAAGAAAGGAAAAACCTAAAAGGGAGAGATCTAAGGTTCGGGGGTTGGTTAAATTTAGGGAAGGTATTAGCACCCTAAACTTCCGTAGTACTCTACGGGAACCTTTTGTTTATTTTTTTTATTTATTTCATTAATTATTTTGCTTTAGGGTATATACAAAGGATTGAAAATTAAAAAAGACCTAGGAGTTAATTCTAAGTTTACTCGGCAAGACATCGCATCTTGTGCCTACATATCCTTACGGGAATGGAATCAGAGTAACTGTAGTTCCCCTCAAAAGGGAGGTTAGAGACTTCTTGACTGTGGTCAAGGTCTCAAGGGGAATAAACGCATCTTAAGGACACGCTTACGTGGAGTGTAGAAACTCCAAATCTCTACGTTGAATTGTTAAGTGAATTAGGGTTAGGTTAGGGATTCCGCGGCGGGAAACCCTAAAATGAGCGCGGCGGCTCTTTGACCTAATGCTAGGGGTAAAATTGTAATTTGGCCTGCGGCGAGGCATTTGTGAAAATTAGGGTTTGTAGTTTGTAGTTTTGAGGATTTGAAATTGAATGTGTGAAGTTTTACGGACTATTGGCGCGGCGGCCAAACAGTTAGACCTAACCTTCGGATGTGTGAAATGTGACAGAAATAATGGTAAACGCGTGAGATAATTGAATCATGCAAACAGAGAGATAATGTCATAATTTAAACCATGCAAGCAGAAATTTAAAAGCAGAATTTAAAGAGCGATTGTTAAGTTCGCGAGGTTACATGAGAGGAGCAGATACAATATGATAATGAAATTTGAATTGAACAATAATAAAATAAAATAAATAACGGTTCTAGTTGTTATTTTAAAAAAAAGATTTTAGTTATTATTTTAAATTTATCTAAAAAAAAGTTTTTCTTAAAAATAATAGGTTTTCATATTAATTTGGAAAAGATGTTAGTGTTATTTATTTTAAAAAACAGATTTTTATATTATAACAAGTTTTAATAAATTAATGATAACAATAATAATAATAATGGTAATAATAATGATAATAATAATAAATAATGATAATAATAATACTAATAATAACAATAATAATAATAATAATAATAATAATAAAGCAATAATGAATTTTAAATGTGCCAAATAACCCAACAATGTTGCTAACGCAGAAATGCACTCATCGCAACCAGATCTAAATCGGACGAAACAAAATTTATCGCAAGGAAAAAGAAATTAAGCAAAAAAACAGTATTATTGCTCACGCAAAAATGCAATCATCACAACCAGATCGAACTAACACAAATGTCACGCGTCATGCACACAAATGTGCAAACATCGTATCGACATAATTCGATCAAAAATTAATCTTATATATATATATATATATATATATATATATATATATATATATATATATATATATATATATATATATATATATATATATATATATATATATATATATATATATATATATATATATATATATATATATATATATATATATATATATATATATATATATATATAAACTCTAACAATTTAAAAATTATATATATAAACGTAATAGTAATAGATGAAGAAAAAGAAATAACGGTAATAGATGAAGAAAAAGAAATAACGGTAATAGATGAAGAAAAATAACAGTAATAGATGAAGGAAAAGAAATAACGGTAAAAGATGAAGAAAAAGAAACAACAGTAATAGATGAAGAAAAAGAAATAACGGTAAACGATGAAGAAAAAGAAACAACAGTAATAGATGAAGGAAAAGAAATAACGGTAAACGACACTCACTCCTCTTAGGTTTTTTTTCATTCTCTCCCTTTTTTCAACAAGGCAACACATGTATATATAGGGAACAAATTAGGGTTAACACCAAATTGTCAATAATGTCCCTAAAGCCCATTTTAAATCCCAAACTAAATAATTAGTTAAGAAAAAATAAAATTTAAACAATTTAAAATGATTAAAATAAACTTAAAATAAAAACTAATAATCCTATTGATTCCTAAAATCAAAAATATTATAAAAAGAACAAAATTTTTCCTAATATTTTTTATTTTATGATTTTTTGGATATTTTTATGAATAATATAGAAAAAAGTGAAAAAAATAATATTTTAAAAAATGATTTAATTAAAATACGAAAATAATAATTAAATAATAATAAAAAACTATTTTTGTTATTTTTTAATGAGAGATAGAAACATTTAGAGTAAAAATAATAAAAAACAAAAAGTGACTAAGGTGAGATTCGAACTCTCAACCTCTCACACTCATAACTCCTTACACATGTCCTCTTGCCAATTGTGTCATTTTAACTTTTTTAGAAAAAAAATACATGCCATATGATATTTACCTGCAAAAAGTCAAACGACTACACAAATTTGTTAGTAATTGATTAAATGCAATGAAATGCGACGACAAATCTTAGGGCAAAATTTGGGGTATTACAGTTGCCCCTATTTAAATAACTTCACCGGGTGATTCGAGCAACGGAGACTCGAGAAATCGTGGTGGAGGGATTTAAATACAGATAACCGAAAATTTTGCCTTTAGACGCAGTGCTATGCAATGATATGGACAAAACAAAACGAACTATAATGCTAAATATGATATGAATCTGATATGATGCGTATGATGAAAATGACAAATGCACGGATACAGACGAAACAACGTCACAGGGGACGACCCACCGAGGAATTGCACTAGGGAAGAAGACATGTCATATCTGGAAGAACGTCGGGTAGACACGACACAAAATTGTTGATAGGTGCCAAGTAAATTAGAAATTGTCCGCAAGGTAAGACGCGGGTAAAACACGAGCTCAGGAGAAAAACGCAAATGGGGATAAAACACCCAAGGATAGAAGGTAAATGGGGAGTAAAGCACCCAAGATAGACATGTAAAAATGGGGAGTAAAGCACCCAAGATAGACATGTAAATGGGGAGTAAAGCACCCAAGATAAAAATGTAAACGGGGAGTAAAGCACCCAAGATAAAAATGTAAATGGGGAGTAAAGCACCCAAGATAAAAATGTAAATTGGGAGTAAAGCACCCAAGATAGAAATGTAAATGGGGAGTAAAGCACCCAAGATAGAGAGGTAAATGGGGAGTAAAGCACCCGAGATAGAAATGTAAATGGGGAGTAAAGCACCCAAGCTAGAAATGTAAATGGGGAGTAAAGCACCCAAGATAGAGAGGTAAATGGGGAATAAAGCACCCAAGATAGAAATGTAAATGGGGAGTAAAGCACCCAAGATAGAAATGTAAATGGGGAATAAAGCACCCAAGATATGCACATGTATAGGAATTATGCTATGAGATATGATCAAATGCAAATGCAGAAATCGACGACAAGGCTCGACTCTTTCGGTGAGATGACAAAACTGGAGGACTGATTCCTCAACACGGAGATCACTGTCATTCTGTTAAACTGTATCAAGTTGATAGTCACTGTAGGAATGATGAATAACTGCTTAGGGATTATGCAAGTAAACTGCCCCAGGTCAAATGAACTGATAATTGCTTCAGCTGTCTAATTCATGGAATCGACTGTTTTGCTGTATCCTCGGAGGGCTTGCCCCAGTCTAGGTCTTGAACAATTCTCTGGATAAACCAAATCTGAGAAGATATTGCCTTGAACAAATCTTGAACTAATTCTTTGACAGGATGTAAAAGGAACTTGCCCCTGATAAGATCACTTGACCAAGTTTCTCATTGTTTGAAAATTCCTTAGAGGAAAGCCAGTTTGCAAACAAAAATATTCATACAAACATGGTAATGCAAAGTTCATGGGATTTTTGAAAAATTATTTTTGAATGATGGAAAATACATGAGTCGTTAGTCAGAACAAGGCGGTTCAAGACACTCAAAGTTTAAAATAAAAGTGTATTGTCAAAATAAATGATTCGCAAGGATCTTTTGGAGTCAGGTTACGCAACCTTGCTGTAGTATACTTTCAAAATAACCTTGCTTCAATTAGGTCTTTTGAGGGTTGTAATGTGGCCTGGTTCACGGTTTATGAAACAAAAGATAAAGGCTCAAAATTTATTTGTACCCACCCAATCTACGTGATGATCTTCATTCCTATGCTCAGTTAACTCATACTATGCATTCAGGTTCCCATAAGTTAGGGATTTTATTGATCGTAGAAATGATGACTCAGAAGTCAAAGGGACCTATGAAAAGGCAGCCACTACTCCCCTATAACATTTGATTGTTTTGACATTGAGGATTTTCAAGATAAGGATTTAAAAATCTCTTTGTATTATCCCTAAATTTTGCCTGAACTGTTTATTTTAGAGTTTACAGTCAGCGGGATGCCCCAGTTTTGCCTAAGTCTCCTTCATAGGTTTTGACTTAGCGGGCTTCTTTTGCTTTTTTTTTTATATTATTTTTTTGTGTGAAGGAAAGTGACTGTTTGATTTTAATGATTACGGTGAACCATCATCGACCTTTGGTTAGAAAACATCTTCGACACTTATTTGACGTGTGCGAAGGAAAATTTGTTAATGAAAGGTGTATCGTATGAACACACAACCAAGTTAACTGAGAACTACCCATCCCAAGGTTAAAATTGTGGGTTTTTTGTAACGAAAGAAACTCCAACTTCTAGGCCCGAAGGGGGTGACGAGGGATTAACTTCCTTATTTCTCCAGTGTTTGGGAATTGAAACAATGCCTTACATCGTCAGCAAGGTTTGATTGAAAGCATACTGACAGCAATTATGGGTATAACGTTTTCATCATCCTCCCTCCAATCTTAGCATATCAAAATTTTGGACAAGAAGTAAACATTTGAAAAATAAAGCATAAAGATGCAAATAACTGGACGGAAATGAATTGAATCAAAAGTCGCAATGCTTATTTCATTAATGAAAGTACAAACATAATTAAAAGCAAACAACTTAAACAAAATAAGGAAAGTGCAAACAACGAGAAACAAAAGGCCTAGTGACAAAACTTCATTTCTGATGTACTGGCAAGGGATTTTTCTGAACATCCGGATGACTGTCTGTAAAATCAAGTATTCCAGTTCTAACCAATTCACATACTCTAGCCTTCAATGCAAAACAATGCTCCAAGTCATGGCCTGGGGCACCCTCATGGGAAGCACAATGGAGATCAGCCCTAAATCCAGTCGGAAGATTAAGAGGAGGTGGTAAAGCCTTTGTAGTAATCAGTCCTTGCCGGACTAAGTCAGGATATAGCTCTGTGTAAGTCATGAGAATAGGATCAAAGTGACTCCTGTTCCGTTTCTGGTCTGATATCTGTGTCGAGGAATCAGCTTGACAACTCAAAGGTACACTAGAAGACGATAGGACCAAGAAGGAGAAACTGGGGGATAAATGCAATGCAAAAATGTGATGCTAATGCCATGCAATGGTTTCAAGAATTTCAACGGTCGATTGCGAATATTGCTTTTTAAGAAAGTTGGAAAAAATTTTAGACTTTAAAATGTAAGGCTTTTCGAATTTGCAAAGGACTGCTGAATTCCTTGAAACTAGAAATGATATGATGCTTTATGGATGCGAAGCACAAATACACATAAGCAAACAAAAGGTCCTAAGTTAGAGGAACAATGAATGGAGTCAAGGTCTACCCTTCCCAAAGAGGTATGTACTATAGGTTGATTGTACCTGCAGAGCAAGGGTTCTAAATCAGTGCCCAAAGTCATCAGTCCATCTTTCGGATACTATCGACTTCCCGACTGACTCGAGGGTCAATAATATTCTCAAGAGAACCTCTTTTAAGTGTAGCATCGCGTAGCAACCATTGTAGGACTACTCCCATATAGTTCCCGCACTACGTCCTATATAAGGTCAAGATGGTGTAAAGGTACTACGGTTCCCAATATCACAGACTCCAATCGATAACGGTAAAAGTTTTCACGACTACACTCGATCAACCGAACCATTTTCGAAAGTGTCTCAACTGAGCGGTGATTCTCGATTTAGCTTAGTCGGGACTCACTCCCTATAAGCCTCGTCGAATATATCAGCCATCCTATCATAAGGTCGCTCAAGTCCGGGTGTAGGACTTATCTCACAACACAGTAACTCCAAGTAAGGTACCCCAATATATACACACAAGTGAGCAAAATATATAATAAAACAAATATATAAAGAAAAATAAACAAAATAGGGATAACCCTCAATAGTTAGGAGTCCCCAGTGAAGTCGCCATTTTCTGTTGCGGTGAAATTTGGATGTCAAGCTATTGATTAACTTGAATCTTAATTCATTTACAACCGGTATTTGATTTATCCGAAGGAAAGGTTAAAGAAAGGAAAAACCTAAAAGGGAGAGATCTAAGGTTCGGGGGTTGGTTAAATTTAGGGAAGGTATTAGCACCCTAAACTTCCGTAGTACTCTACGGGAACCTTTTGTTTATTTTTTTTTATTTATTTCATTAATTATTTTGCTTTAGGGTATATACAAAGGATTGAAAATTAAAAAAGACCTAGGAGTTAATTCTAAGTTTACTCGGCAAGACATCGCATCTTGTGCCTACATATCCTTACGGGAATGGAATCAGAGTAACTGTAGTTCCCCTCAAAAGGGAGGTTAGAGACTTCTTGACTGTGGTCAAGGTCTCAAGGGGAATAAACGCATCTTAAGGACACGCTTACGTGGAGTGTAGAAACTCCAAATCTCTACGTTGAATTGTTAAGTGAATTAGGGTTAGGTTAGGGATTCCGCGGCGGGAAACCCTAAAATGAGCGCGGCGGCTCTTTGACCTAATGCTAGGGGTAAAATTGTAATTTGGCCTGCGGCGAGGCATTTGTGAAAATTAGGGTTTGTAGTTTGTAGTTTTGAGGATTTGAAATTGAATGTGTGAAGTTTTACGGACTATTGGCGCGGCGGCCAAACAATTAGACCTAACCTTCGGATGTGTGAAATGTGACAGAAATAATGGTAAACGCGTGAGATAATTGAATCATGCAAACAGAGAGATAATGTCATAATTTAAACCATGCAAGCAGAAATTTAAAAGCAGAATTTAAAGAGCGATTGTTAAGTTCGCGAGGTTACATGAGAGGAGCAGATACAATATGATAATGAAATTTGAATTGAACAATAATAAAATAAAATAAATAACGGTTCTAGTTGTTATTTTAAAAAAAAGATTTTAGTTATTATTTTAAATTTATCTAAAAAAAAGTTTTTCTTAAAAATAATAGGTTTTCATATTAATTTGGAAAAGATGTTAGTGTTATTTATTTTAAAAAACAGATTTTTATATTATAACAAGTTTTAATAAATTAATGATAACAATAATAATAATAATGGTAATAATAATGATAATAATAATAAATAATGATAATAATAATACTAATAATAACAATAATAATAATAATAATAATAATAATAAAGCAATAATGAATTTTAAATGTGCCAAATAACCCAACAATGTTGCTAACGCAGAAATGCGCTCATCGCAACCAGATCTAAATCGGACGAAACAAAATTTATCGCAAGGAAAAAGAAATTAAGCAAAAAAACAGTATTATTGCTCACGCAAAAATGCAATCATCACAACCAGATCGAACTAACACAAATGTCACGCGTCATGCACACAAATGTGCAAACATCGTATCGACATAATTCGATCAAAAATTAATCTTATATATATATATATATATATATATATATATATATAAACTCTAACAATTTAAAAATTATATATATAAACGTAACAGTAATAGATGAAGAAAAAGAAATAACGGTAATAGATGAAGAAAAAGAAATAACGGTAATAGATGAAGAAAAATAACAGTAATAGATGAAGGAAAAGAAATAACGGTAAAAGATGAAGAAAAAGAAACAACAGTAATAGATGAAGAAAAAGAAATAACGGTAAACGATGAAGAAAAAGAAACAACAGTAATAGATGAAGGAAAAGAAATAACGGTAAACGACACTCACTCCTCTTAGGTTTTTTTTCATTCTCTCCCTTTTTTCAACAAGGCAACACATGTATATATAGGGAACAAATTAGGGTTAACACCAAATTGTCAATAATGTCCCTAAAGCCCATTTTAAAGCCCAAACTAAATAATTAGTTAAGAAAAAATAAAATTTAAATAATTTAAAATGATTAAAATAAACTTAAAATAAAAACTAATAATCCTATTGATTCCTAAAATCAAAAATATTATAAAAAGAACAAAATCTTTCCTAATATTTTTTATTTTATGAGTTTTTGGATATTTTTATGAATAATATAGAAAAAAGTGAAAAAAATAATATTTTAAAAAATGATTTAATTAAAATACGAAAATAATAATTAAATAATAATAAAAAACTATTTTTGTTATTTTTTAATGAGAGATAGAAACATTTAGAGTAAAAATAATAAAAAACAAAAAGTGACTAAGGTGAGATTCGAACTCTCAACCTCTCACACTCACAACTCCTTACACATGTCCTCTTGCCAATTGTGTCATTTTTACTTTTTAGAAAAAAAATACATGCCATATGATATTTACCTGCGAAAAGTCAAACGACTACACAAATTTGTTAGTAATTGATTAAATGCAATGAAATGCGACGACAAATCTTAGGGCAAAATTTGGGGTATTACAATTACTGATAATGGTTCGAATTTGAATAACAAGATGATGAAGGAGTTGTGCCAGAGCTTCAAGATTGAACACCACAACTCATCTCCTTACCGGCCAACAAGAACATAAAGAAGATTGTTCAGAAGATGGTTGTGACGTACAAAGATTGGCACGAGATGCTGCCGTTTGCCTTGCACGGTTATCGTACGACGGTGCGCACGTCGACCGGGGCAACTCCTTTCTCCTTGGTGTACGGTATGGAAGCTATCCTACCGTTAGAAGTGGAGATTCCTTCTTTGCGAGTTCTGGTTGATGTGAAACTCGACGACGCAGAATGGATTACGAATCGCTTGAACCAACTCAGCCTGATGGACGAGAAGAGGTTAGCATCGATTGCCTTTGGTCGCCTGTACCAAAGCCAAATGAAGAAAGCTTATGATAAGAAGGTGCGTCCTAGAAGCTTTCAGACGGGTGATCTCGTCCTGAAGAAGATCCTTCCGCCACACTCTGATCACCGGGGCAAGTGGACTCCGAATTACGAAGGGCCGTATGTCGTCAGCAAAGTCTTCTCGGGAGGAGCTTTGTTGTTATCCACGATGGATGGTGAAGATTTTGCATCCCCGGTGAACGCGGACGCAGTTAAAAAATACTTTGCTTGAAAGAGACCCGCTGGACAAAAAAGAAAGAGTCCAGGCAAAAAAGGGGCATCCCGGCGAACCAAAAACAGAATAAAAGGTTCGGGCAAAAATTAGGGATATATTGAAAAATGTACACCCGCGAAGTCGAAAACCTACACTGGGCGGCTTCGGCAAAAAAGGGTATCCCGGTGAACTGAAAACCCGTGAAGGGCGGTTCACACAAAAGTTAGGGATTTGAATAAGCAAATGATTGCGTTCCGCGTGTGGACTTTCATTGTTTAGTGGTTTGGAGGACCTGAGGGCTGTTTATCTGAATCAATCTCTTCCGAAGCTGAAGCGTCGGAGAAATATCGAAGTCGAGTGGGTCTTAGAGGGATCAACTCATGGTGTTCGTCTACGCCTCATTGCCGACATTTGTATATACTGATGTATATTTATGTTTTATTTTTGCGCGGCTTCCTCATTCCAGGAGTTTGCCCCTGTTGTAAAACATTCTTTTGCCCATTCAGGGGTTCACCATCAATAAAATACATGTTATTCAGCAATTCTGTTTGCCTGTTTAGCATTTATCTGTTTTGTTTGCGAATGAAAACGCCGATGTTTTTGATAAAATGCGCATACATAAACTTACGGGCCTCGGCCCATTGATTGTTGAAACAATTAATTACCTGAATGTTGTCACGAGATAATAACCTTGATAGGCCCCTTTGAGGAGGGTGTCTTGTCTGTTTGTTTGTGTTGTTGCAGGTGTAGCGCATTCCGGAAAGTGCGCCGTGCGCAACCCCGGGGCAGGGCGAGTCCTCCTTCTCCAGCAGAGTTCAGTAGTCTTTCCTCCGTAGAATCTGAACGCAGATAGTGAGCATTGGTATGTCTCCCCACGCGGAGGGGATTCTCTTCCCCAAGCAGAAATGTCCCGAAGGAACGTCGTCTTCTCAGATGAGTCGCGCGCCGAAGCTCGTATGCCCCCAGCTCCGGGTCACAAGTGCAGGTTTCATAGAGAGGTTCGGGTGCCGAAACTCGTGTTTTCCCCAGTAAAGTCACCGAAGCAGGTGTCCCCCCCCAGCACCGGGTCACAAGTGCAGGATTCGTAGGAAATTGTTCGTACACCGAAGTATGCAGTAACTGATGGTGCCAGACTGAAGTCTCCAGCGGAATTGAGATTCCCCACCAGAGTTGTATTCTCTCCCGAAGTCGGATGATTCCCTCTTCCCCCAGTAGAGTGTTGGAACAGCTGATGCTGTATTCCCCTGCAGAGTTGTACTCTCCCCCGAAGTCAGATGATTCTTTCTTCCCCAGCGGAATTGAAATTCCTCATCAGAGTCGTACTCTACAGTGAAGTAGAATGATTTCTCTCTCCCCGGCTGAGTCCGCAAACCCCCAAGAGAGCCGAATCCTTGGAAGCAGTTGGGACCATGAGTGGATTTTCCCTAGAAGAGTATTAAACAGCCGATGCGGTGTTTCCCCAGAGTCGCATTCTCTCCAGCGAAGCAGAATGATTTCTCCTTCCCCCAGCTGAGTTTGCAGATTCCCAAGAGAGCCGAGTCCTTGGAAATTGATCGGACTATGTTCAGTTGTTTCCCCAGTGGAGTGTTGAGCAGCTGAAGTTGTTTCCCCACAGAGTTGTTATCCCCAGAAGAGTAGCCGTGAAGGCCCCGCAGTTTATTCTCGCGATTGATCAGCAGGTCCAAGTTCTCGTAGAGCTTCGTTCCCCTGCAGCAGATCAACTGAAGTTGTTTTCCCTGCAGCAGTCAACGAAAGATCATTCCCCCAGACGGAGTCCGATTGATATTGGCGTGTCCACGTTCTCCTCAGCAGGATGATTCCTTTATCTGAGTAGTTCTTTCTCCTTGACAGGAGAATTCCCCTTCGGCATTTATTTTGCTGACGGGACCGCATCATTGTGCATGATTGCATAGCATTTAGCATAAACGCATAGCATTTCCACCGTGTGGGGCACGGCGCCGAAGCATATGCATCATAAACATGGTCTAGGTTATTATCATTCTTGTTCTACAGGTGTTCCACCAAAAGACCAGTTGCTCGGGATGATTCCTGACCTTCTCCCCAACGAAGCCGTTTGCTCAAGATGATTTTTTGAGATCCCCAGCAAAGTCTTCAGTTCAAGACGATTCTTGAATTCTTCAGCAGGGCCGTTTGCTTAAGATGATTCTTAAGACCTCAGCGCAGTTTCCCGAGTTGTTTGCTTAGGATGATTCTTGAGCTCCCCAGTAGCGTCCCCAGCGAGAGTTGCCCAGGAAGATTCCTGGAATACCCAGCAGAATAAAGTCTCCAGAAAGGTTGTCAGTTCAGGATGATTCTTGAAGGTTCCCGACGGAGTTGTTTGTTCAAGATGATTCTTGAAGTCCCTAGCAGCGTGATATGTTTGCTCCAACAGTGATGTCTAATCTGAAGATTGACTTCGTAAACGCCTGAAGGCGATATCAGAATGTTCCCGTGGATTTGGATTTCCGTGTTGATGAATCAACGTGTGTCTGAAGACAAAGTTCAAAAGTTTGTAGATGCAGCTTTTGTATGCAAGGTGATCCGTGTTGGCCTGAAGACCAAGTCAGTTGTCCTGAGGTGATGATTGATTGCGATCAAGTGAATAGTTTTTCTTCTGACTGAAGTCGAAGATGTTTCTCCAGCTGAAGCGGAGTTTTGCCTGAAGGCAAAGTGTTTGAATCCCCGTAGAGTCATGAATGGCTCAGGATACCACTTCTCTGACTGAAGTCATAGATTTCCCAAGCTGAAGCAAAGGTGCCTGAAGGCAAGGTTATCCCCAAGATCATGAATGACCTAGGATTCATTTTTCGGACTGAAGGCCGAAGTATATCCCTGACTGAAGTCTCGGATACTCTATAGCAGAGGCGGAGTTGCCTGAAGGCAGATCCATGTATCCTTGAAGGCCAAGGACCATTTCTTTAGATTGAAGTCAAAGATACCTCCTGCAGAGTTGCCGACGGGCAAAGTTTATATCCTTGGAGGCCAAGGATACCATCTTCATAAGTACTTGGAGATCTTTTCTAGCTGAAGCTGGAAGTGGCCAGGGGCCAGGGTTTCATATAGCTTTGATGCTGAAGTTCTACGGTGGGATTAGTGCAATAGTATTCCGATGTTCGTTATGGTTCTGAGGGAGGACCCCCGATCAGAGTGTGCTCGGTTAAGTCTCTCATTCCCAGCGGAGTAGTTTCAAATACGCAAGTGTACCTTTTGTTCCATTTACCAGGGGTGAACCCCAGGTTAGAGTTGTTCAGTGTTGTATCTTCTCCAGCGGCGAGGTTGGATGTTTGGATTTGACGGCAAGGTCATAGTATGTTTGTTTGACGGCGAGGTCAGACTCTTTAAATCCCCAGCCGAGACGATGTTTGTCTTGACGGCGAGGTCAGATGATGTTTGTTCGGCGGCGAGGCTGAATGTTTGTTTGACGGCGAGGTCAGATTCTTTAAATCCCCAGCAGAGATGATGTTTGTACGACGGCGATGTCGAGTGTCTCTCAGAGTTTTGATTGTCCGACGGCGATGTCAGACTTAGTTCTCCAGCGGCGATGCAGGGTATTTTAATTGATCGACGGCGATGTCAGATGGGTTAGTCTTCCAGCGGCGATGTTGGGTGTTGTGGTTGTCTGAAGGCAATATCAGAAGAAGTTAACGTGGATAACTGACGGCGATGTCAGATCAGTATTTCCCCAGCTAGTTGTCGTGCAGCTAGTAATGCAGTATTCGGAGATTTGTTCCCCGCAGAGTATCGTGTGCTCGTGCAGTTGGCAAATTTTCGGGTTTACCGGTATTCAACCGTCTCGCACCTTGATTGGCTGAGAGTCGTTCGCTCCTCACCCAGTCAGGTTCAAGCCGTTTGAATAGGGGCAGCTGTTGCACCCCAAAATTTGACCAACAATTATTCACCCATCAAGTGTTTGAAGGTTGATACCTTCATCAGAAAGTTCAAGAGATCCTCAGAGAAATTGGTTGAAACCAAGGTTGTGTGTCTCATAACTTGAGAGTTGTGGGAGCTCCTCAGATGATTCTGAGACTTTGAGAATGAATTTGATGCTTTGAGAAAGCTTATGAGATGTCTTGATAGCCATCATGAAGCCCAGAGAGGTCATTGTGCAAGAATTCAGGAGATTCAACCATGACTGGTAGAATTAGGGTTTTGACTGGGTCAACCCTAGGTCAACTGAAGATTTGGAGAAGGTTGAGACCCAATCCAAGGTCCATGAGATCATGGAATGATGTGTGGAGATGTTATAAATATGATTCCTAGACCAACTCATCATGATTGAGGAGTTTAAGAAGTTTTGAGTTAGGGTTTCCAAGGATTGACAGTGAAAAAACCCTAGTTTGATCCCTATCTTCCAGGCAGTTTTAGCTCAAGATATGATTGATATCTCATCTTCCCCACAACATGAATGTTGTAGAGCTTGTTCTTAGATTTAATTTGAGTGGTATAAGTCCTTGATAGGATGTGCAGAGCTCAAGTTATGGTTTTGACAAATTACAGGTCAGCTGAGGTGTGTGAATCTGGGTCCTTGAAAGTCACCCAACTTGCAGACAACTTTTGCCCTAGTAGGATGATTCCTATGATCTCTTGGTCAACATGAATGTTGAATAGCATCTTCTTAGCTTTATAGAGAGTACTAGAAGTCATTGATAGGATTTGTAGAACTCAACTTATGGTTTGAACAAGACAGGGGTATTTTGGTCATTTGGCAGTTATAGGTCATTTTAAGCAAAGGCCATATCTCCTATTTCCAAGCCTCAAATGGAAAAACTCAAAACATCAAAGTTGTTCAAAATGGGATTTTAAGCCTATAAAATTGGTCATGAGTTGTTGAAAAAGCTTGTAGCAAGGATTTACAAGATTGGGTAAAAATGACCTAAAAATGACTTATAAGTTAAATGGATCCAAGTTGGAAATTGGTTTAGGAGATGTGCAAATCCAAAATGGGTCATCCAATATGTCATTTTGAATCCAAACATCATTTTAAAAACAATGGTTCAAATATATTTTTGATTTGAAGCTTAAAAATGGAGGTTGCTTTGTAATTTTGTTTCTTGCATATTAAGGAACTTTGAGAAACTTGGCATAAGGCAAGGCAAGGCTTGTTTTTTCACACATTCCCTTCCAATATCTCACAAGGGGATATTTTAAGGCAAATTTAAGAGGTTTAATGCATGATATGAGATGATACCACATATCACTTCATGAGAAATTCTAAAGCCTTCTAACTCATTCTAGAAGCTCCTAGATGATTCCATTGGTTGTTATTTAAAGAGTGAGCCACAATGAAGGAAAAGGTTGGTGAAAGTTGGTGAATCCATTGGTGAAGAGTGAGAGGAGAAAGAGATATTCAAGGTTTCCTTCAAGTGCAAGTCAAGCTCGAATTCATCATTGCAAGCCTCATCCATCACAACTCTTGCAAACAGAAAGCTCTACTCCATTAGGGGAGTATTTTGAAGCAGGTTCAAGTACCAAATCGAGCTGTTCATACCTCCACCATTGATACTTGACAGGTTGGTGGATTCTCCCATATCTCCTTAATTATACATGGTTAGGTTAGATCTTTGGTGTAGGATTGTTAGACTTGATTAGGTGATCGATTCCATAGAGTTTCAGAGAGTTTCATGAAGATTAATAACAGGTGTTAGGTTCTTTGATGATCAAGAAAATGCTGGTTAGTGAGTGTTAATGCATGTGTAATGGCTTGTTGAAACCAGTGTAGCATATAGAACAGGATTATGCCATTAAATTGAAGTTCTAGCAAGGTTGATGTCAGAAGAGCACGGTGAAACCCTAGCTTTCGTGCCCTCTGTTTGGGATCTACAAGGAGTGTTAGCCAAAACTAAGACCAGAAATGGATTCCTTGTGATTAGTAGATCATTTTAGGGTTTTGAATTTCTCGTTTTCATCAAGTAACCATGGAGGATGATCGGGTTGAATATTCGTGTATGGACTCTGTTAAGCCTGAAACCCTAAGGGAATTTTGGAGAAGACAAGCTATCCACCGTTGGATCGTCTCAGATGTTGGACTTGTTCACCTAATCGCACGGCCATGATTTAATTCAGAAAACGGAGGGAAAGAATAGAGCCAATACGCAGCGTTTAACTTAAATGAAAGTTTTGGGCCTCAGCAGAACTTGATATTAACACCCCACCCAGGAGCCCAATCCAAAAATGAACTAAAATTGGTTGCTATTCGTACCGTTGTTTTTCAATTTTCTTTTAATGTTCATTCTGAATTTTCTGATAGCGTATGGGCCTACCAATTGCTACGCGCACCCCTGGGTTCTTGGCCCACCATTATAATAACTGGGCGCAATTAAGTTTGACACCCCCCATCCCCTTTATTTCATTTTCTTTTATTTTTAATTTCCTTTATATTTTCTTGTTTGTAAAATTCATATAAAATAGGAAAATGATTGTTTTTTAATGCTTGTTTTTTCTACATGTTCATAAATTTGTCTAGAAAAATATCAATAAATAAAATTGGCATTTTATTTTCTTTTAATATTTTTAGTATATTTTCCATTTAAATAGCTTTTTATAATGTTTAGTTTGATACTCAATTTTGTAGAATTTCTTTTAGGACCTTCCCTTAGGATTTTTGAGCCATTCTTTTTGGCATAGTTAGATATTGAATCATAGTTTCCCATAGGATTTAATTCATGATTTTTAGGTTAAAATTTGATTAGTTTGTTTAGGCTAGCATTAGCATAACAAAATTAGGGTTTTATTCAACATAAGTAGACTTAACAATTTTGTTTTGGGTTTTTAGGTCAAGATTAGAGTATGGGGAATATATGGGTTAAGGGTAGGCATGTATAGAATCCCCTAGAATTTTACTAGAATAGTATATAGTATTTTAGTATTTTTAATTGATTTTTGAATGTATGGTTAGTATGTGTGTTGCTTAAGGGCGTAGTTTGTATTGTTTTGCTTTCTTTTCTTCTCCTTTGGGTGTGTGAGCCTTGAAGATTGAGTTGAAGACCTTGTGGATCATCATTGAAGACTTTGAAGACCTTGAAGAGGAGCTTAGTTTTAGCTTTTGTTTGTTCTGTTTATAGGATCATAAGTACATAGGCAGAGCTTTAGATAGAATAATTCCATTCAATAAACAAGGAGTGTCTTGTTCACCTCCTTCCTTCTCTATGATCTAAAGTCCCTTAAGGGTATTCACCTCTCTCCTTTGGAGGGATTAGTGACCTTGCCCTATGAGGTAGAACTTTGAGAGAGCCTTTCCTTGTGATGTTAAGTCCTTAATGGCATCCTTTGGAAGTCAGTGAGCACTCTAACATCCTCACCTCATCTTGTTGATTGAATCTTGTTTGTTGGAGAATTTGGGTTGTTGAAGATAAAGAAAACAATGAAGAGTATTGAAGATTTGCATTGAAGTTGTTTGCTTTGAAGAAGAAGATGATAAAATATTTGATTGAAGATCTAAAAGCCATTGAAGATAGAAGCTGAAGCTGTGAAGAGGATGATTCCTTGGAGATTGTTGAAGTCTGAAGACTTTGTGAAGATCAAGTTGACACTTGGGTTAGAAGCTGAAGCTTAAGGGAGAAGATGAGTTGATACTCATGTTGTAGGGTTGATACCTGGAAAGCAGTTGATGATTGAAGTCTGAAGACTGAGTTGCTGCTGGAGGAGCTGAGGCTTTCTCCTGTTTTTCTTTGCTGTATTGTGTGTTTTGCTTGAATTGTCTGTTGCATTAGATTGAGTTCATCTAGAATAAGTTCAGTCTAGGAGCATGATTGCATTAGAGGTTGAGTTTCTCCCTCTGCTTGTATTGTTATTGCGTGGCTTTGCTTGCGGGTATTCGGTAGAGCCCAGCTCCCTTGCCCATGTGGTTTGTTTGTCTGATGGCATTTCATTTCATTTTATCTGTATGATTGCAGTTTACTGTTTATTGCTTGATAGCATGTTGTTTATTTTTCAGTATGATTACTGTTATGTCATGACTGGCTTGAGGCTGAGATGAGCTTGTGGAGGCTGAAGCCCCACACACATTTCCCCCCTCACTTGCATTGCATGCATTTTTACTGTTAAGCTGATGCTTTTGTCTGTTTGGTGTATCATTGACATGATCCCTTAGGACTCTCATTTCCTTGGATAAGGATTTGATGATAGACTTTTAGGTTGAAACCTATGCATGATAACTTCTAGGAGTTCCCTGTTCAAACCTCAACCATAGGATGAATCCATGGCATGATAACAGTAGGACTTGATAGTCTCCCTCCTAGTTGGGCCTGTTCTCTTCTCATCTCAAAACAGTTTAAGATACAGTAATCATGAATGATTTCTTTTGTACGTTACGAGCCTTAAGCTATCTGAGAAAGGATTGTGGGAGAGTTTCTTTTCCATAGTCTGGATGTTTAGTATGGTACCCTTTGGGTGACATGCGACGCATTCACTCTCAGGTCATAGTCTCTAGTGCGGTTGAAATCGCAAA
The DNA here is from genome assembly GCA_963859935.3 of Lathyrus sativus. Lineage (NCBI taxonomy): Eukaryota > Viridiplantae > Streptophyta > Magnoliopsida > Fabales > Fabaceae > Lathyrus > Lathyrus sativus. The sequence continues at coordinate 413,353,754 of OZ012737.1, forward strand.
CACAATAAAAAACACTTCTTTCGTAAAAGACAGGAAATAAACCGTAGTTTCCCGAACTACGTGAGCTCTGATCTCTCATGCCTGTTGAGAGTACGTAGGCATAAGATGCGACGTCCTAGCGAGCTACTTTCCCCCATAACCCGTCGTAGGCTGAACTACGTTGACTCTGATTTCTCATTCTCTGATGAGAATACGTAGGCATAAAGTGCGACGCTTTGCCGAGTCATTTTTCTTTTCTTTTTTAGCCAGCCTTGATAGGTAGATAGATTATAACCAACCCGTCCAGGTAAACAAACAAGCGAGGATCCCGTCGAGTACGACGGACGTGAGGGGTGCTAATACCTTCCCCTTGCGTAACCGACTCCCGAACCCAGACAGTGGTTGCGACGACCTTGTCTTACCCTTATTCGTCAGGTTTTTCCGATCGTTTCCTTCCCCGCTCTGAGGGATAAATAACGAAAGGTGGCGACTCTTCTGTCATGCCGGCACCTTATTTTCGCGCAAGCGACAGAGTGCCCATTACTGAAATGACGTTTGAGGTACTGTTTTTGAATATTGAGTTTCTCGTTTTTCCCCCAAATTGTCAGAATCATTAAATGCTTGAAATGATTATATTCTTTTTATTAAATGCTAAGTGTAAACGTGCGGAACGTGTGACTCTATGTGTGCCCTAAATTTCTTTTATAAATACCACAACACTTCACTTCTCACACTTTTCACTCTCTCACACTCTTGTATGCGTTTCTGTCTGTTTCACTTCTTTCATCTCTCTCCTAAACCCAAAATCTTTCGTAACCCAAAATCTCTCTCAAGAACAACAATGGCTACTTCTTCATCAACTTTTGCTCAGTTTTAATCATCTATGGCTGCCGTCTCTTCTACAAATATGGGTACTATTGCTTTCAAGGAACCAGTTAGAACCCTACTCACACCAGTTGACAAACTTGAAGTATTGTGTGAATCTATTGTGAATTTTGAATCAATTGCTGAAAATGAGTTTAATCTTTGTCTGATTGTTGATGCTCAATGTTGGACAAAGTTCTTTGATAGGCTGATGGGACCAATTTATCCATGTTTGGTGAAGGAATTTTGGATCCATGCAACTACATTCCCTAAGTTCATTGTTTCATCTGTTCTGGGTAAAAAAAATCATCATAACTGAGGATTTGATCAGGAAGCTCATAGGTTATGAAGAAACTGATGGTGTCACAAATCTTCCAGTTGGGTGTGTTGATATGACAGAGGTTTATAGTGAAGTTTGCTCATCTGGAGAAGCTTCTAACAAAGTGAAAGATCTCAAGCCAAACTACAGGATCTGGGCTAAGATCTTTATGGGATGCATTCATCACAGGAAGTCTTCAAACTCTCCTGATTATGTAAATACTGATCAGATGTACTTCATGTACTGTCTGAGTCAGAGCACAATAGTGGATCTGCCTTATCTACTTTTCAATCATCTATGGACTCACGTAAAACAATCAAGGGAAGAAGTCAGAACTAAACATCAGAAGATGAGAAATTGGATTCCAATGGAAAGACTCATTTCAGACATTCTGACTGAGAATGGTCTGGTTGGACATCTGATAGAAGCTGGAATAAAGGAAGAGTTAGCTTCTGTGGTAGGGAAACCTCTGAACAGGAAAAGTCTTCAGAGGATGAAGGTTGTAGAAGAACTCACTTCTGCACCAAAACAGATAAACTCTGAAGAGGTCAGCAAAAGAAGGATACCTTTGGATGATTTTCCTCTGTTCTACGCTAGTGAACCAAGGGAAATTGTTCTGAAGTATATAGCAACATGTCTGGCTGATGGAACTCCTCTACCAGAACATCTGATTCAGAAAGCAGGCGAACCTGAAACAAATTTTTATGGAGATAAACACAAGAAGAAGAGGAAAGTTTCTGAAGAAGGATCTTCAAAACCAAAGAGGAAAGCTTCTAGAGAAGCAGCTTTTGTTAAACCCAAGAGGGTCAAGAAGCAAAAAGGTAATCCTCTTGAGGCCAATTTAGATTCTATCTTAGAAACTGTAAAAGAGGTACTAACATCTGATCCCCCTATCCATGAACCCATACCTTCACATTCTCCTCCTCATGAACCAGAAACATCTAAACATGTTCCTCCTACTCCTAAACCAAAACAACCTTCTGCACCTCAACCACACCTATCTGAAAAACAACCCTCTGAAATCCCCCCACCAAAAACACAAACTTCTGAACCACAATCAGAAAAACCCATTCCCTCTGAATCTCAACCAGAACAACATCACACTTCTGAATCATTTATACCCGATTCTGATGTTCTTGATGTACAACCCCTGAAAATTTTGTTTGACGTCTCTTCCACATCTTGTCATTCTTATGCATCATCTGATTCTACTGAATCTGATTTACCCCCAGAAATAAACTCACCCCCTCACTCCGTGGCTATGAACAAAAACCAAGATCATCTTATTTTGTTTCTTTTGCTTCATTAAAATCTTTTTCATCTAATGACCTTCCCTCTTGACTCAAGCTTAAAAACTTTTATCCAAAACGTCAAACTTTCACTGAATCATCTGGCCAAACATCTTTTTCATCTTATCCTCGTCCTCTTTTCATCATTCCTTCCTTTTCCATACCATCCTCATCTGAAACCACCAAAACACCATCTCTAGAAAACTTTCTGAAACCAAAACCTAGAATGGATGTTAGTACGCTATTTGATGGCTTCAAAAGGGAATTGAACATGTGGATATCTTCTGTAAAGAAGGAATGCTTGTCTAGTATGAATCCAGATGCTTCTGAAGCCACTTGGAACAGATTTATCTCAAGATTTAACACTGTTGCTTCAAATCTTCGCACCATTTTCTCTGATGATGCAAAGGTGAAATTTGATGAAGTTATCAGACAGACTCTTCTGAACATGAGTAGATCTCCAGTTCTTCCTCTGGACAATGCACCTGCTGAAGAACCTATGTCTGAAGAAACTCCTCCAGAAGCGGCTGTTGCTGAAGAAAATCTTGTGCCTAATCAATCAGCTCTGATGATTATGGAACATGCATCTAATTCTGTGATTCAAGAAAATGCATCTGCATCTGCTATGGTCACTGATAGTGCTCCAGCTCCTGCATCTGCATCTGTTCATGCTTCTTCTGAAATCAAGACAGAAAATCCAGATTTAAAAGAAAAGTTTGCTCAACTAGAAGCCAGTAACAAAGAGATCAGAACATGGATGGTCAAGCAAGAACAAACCACAAATGAGATTAAAACTTGGATGTCTAGACAAGAGGAATCTACTTCTCAGATCACAGACCTTCTGAAGATGATAGCCTCTCGCCAACCTTAGTTGCTTTTTCTGTTATGTTTGTGCACCTGTTTGCTGTTTTTCTTGTTGATGTTGTTTTGATGTTTATCTGAATGTTTTTTGAATATCTGTTTATCAATGAAATTGACTGTTTCTTTATCTGTTTTTATATTATTTTCTCTGTTTTTCTTTTCTGTCTTAAAAGGTTTTTCTTTTTGATTATGACAAAAAGGGGGAGAAAAATAAATTTTGATTGTTCAAAAATAAACAGTTACTAAAATGGAATTTAGACATAATGTATTATAACTAACATTGAATTTTAGTCTCTCAGAACTATAACGTATCATCTGACAAAATTCATTGAAGTTACCCTGAAAATCCCCAAACCAAACCTTAATTCAAACCAAGTTCTAATTTCCAGGCTCTGATGCTGGAAAGTAAATCAAGCTCTGATTATGGAAAGAAAATCAAGCTCTAATTCTGAAAAGTAAATCAAGATCTGATTCTGGAAAGTATATTCTAACCAGGATTCTAATCAGGCTCATAATTTAAAAAGTATACTCATGCAAAAGGGAAGTATTTTCTTCTATTAGAGTATTCATTTTAGAGGGAGATTCTTTATCTCAAGGGGAGTTATATATTTATCCTTTTATTGAACAAAATTTCCTATGTTTTTGTCATCATAAAAAAGGGGGAGATTGTTAGAACACAGATTGGTGTTTAATATATCTCTATGTTTTAATGATAACACTAATGAAATTTTGTATTAAGAAAATATATACTCTAATTTTGTTCAAGTATTTTTTGTTTCAGATATTAAATTAAATATTCTTATGGAAGCAAAAATGCGTCTGAATATTACTCTACGCAAAGCTCTGAAGCATCAGAAGCAAGTCATCAGAAGACTCTGAGCGCTGCCAGAAGTGACTCTGAAGCAGAAGCTGCAGAAGACTCTGAAGCGTAGTTGAAGAATTTGTATGAAGAGTTTCAAGCATTGTTTCAAGAAGACTCTGAAAGTACTTTACGCTGCAAGTACAGAGGCTTTGTTATTCAAACTCTGCTCTGATTGATATTCACGCTGAAGCACATTGGCTGCAAAACTCTGATAACATCAAGACTCTGATGTTGATAACTTTGAGACAGAATCTTGTTGAAGAAGATATTATTCAAAGATATATTCGTTGGCATATTCCAAACGACTCTTTTCTTATTCATGTATGGCACATGAAATCAGATAAAAGGGATTTGTCGGAACATTCCTCTTCTGGGAATGTTAAAGTCAATAGAAGACAAAAAGGCTACAGCTATTATGCTGAGCACAGTCTTCAAGCATTGGACTTTCTGCTCTATAAAAGGATGCCTTCAACAAATTTTCAAAGTTGATGAATTATTGAGAAATCAAATTGAAAACTACTCTCAAGCTCTCATACAATTTATTTCATAAGATGAATAGTTTTTATTCGTTCTTAATCTAAGTGTAAAAAATCACAGTTATGATATAGCTTTTTAGAAGCATCTTAAACACTTGTTAGTTTACATTTATTTATAAAAGATTCCTTAAAAAGACCAAGTTGTTGTCAGGATTTCTTGAGAAGACTAAGACATTTGTTCTTAGTGGTTGACACTGTAATCTGTTTGAATATAGTGGATTAAGTCCTTGTTGAGAAAGGCAAATCACCTTGGTAGGGTGGACTGGATTAGTTAAGTTCAACGAACCAGGATAAAAATACTGTGTTGTTTTTATTGACATAATTATTTCAAAACCCTTATTCAACCCCCCCTTCTAAGTGTTTTTCTCACCTTCATCTATCTCAATATGATTGGTTCTCTCATGGAAGATTGGATTTGAAGCAATGTGCAATGCAACTCCATTATCATAAATAAGTGTCATTGGTCTTGCTTCTTCAACTTGAAGTTCCTTGAGCAATTATTTTAACCAAATAAGTTCACATGTTGCCATTGCCATGGCCCTATACTCTGCATCGGCGCTTGATCTTGCAACTACATTTTGTTTCTTACTTTTACAGGATATAAGGTTTCCTCCAACAAGTACACAATACCCAGAGGTGAATCGTCTATCAATGGGTGACCTTGCCCAATTAGCATCAGAGTATCCAATTATCTGGGTATGTCTTTTATCCTCATACACAAGACCTTTTACTGGAGCACATTTGATGTATCTCAAAATCCGGATAACAACATCCATGTGTTCTTGACAAGGGGAATTTAAGAACTGACTTACCATACTGACTGCAAAAGAAATGTCCGAACGAGTGACTGTGAGATAATTCAACTTTCCAACCAATCTCATCTACCTTCCTGAGTCAGATAAAGGCTCCCCGTGATTGGGTATTAGTTTAACACTTGGATGCATAGGAGTATTAGATGGTTTAGCATTTAACAAACCTATTTCTTCCAAAATATCCATAGCATATTTCCGTTGAGAAATCACCAAACCATCTTAAGAATGGGCTACTTCAATACCTAAGAAATAACGAAGTTTACCAAGATCTTTTGTCTAAAATTGTTTTGAGAGATGTTGTTTCAACTGGAGTATTCCCTGTTGATCACTACCAGTTATGACAATGTCATCTACATACACAATAAGATAAATACACCCTTGGGGTGAGTGACGATAAAAAACAGAATGGTCAGCTTCACTACAAATCATACCAAACTGTTGTACTACAGTGCTGAATCTGCCAAACCAAGCTCTCGGAGATTGCTTAAGACAATCAAGATACCTGTGTAGCCTACAAACCATATTCGATGACTCCCCCTGAGCAACAAACCCAGGTGGTTGCTCCATATATACTTCCTCTTCAAGATCACCATGTAAGAATGCATTTTTGATGTCAAGTTGATGAAGTGACCAATGTCGAATTGCTGCAATGGCTAAAAGAAGTCTAACAGATGCCATCTTGGCTACAGGAGAAAAGGTATTACTATAATCCAACCTAAAAACTTGAGTGTATCCTTTGGCTACTAAGCGAGCTTTAAATCGATCAATCTTGCCATCTGGACCAACCTTCATTGTATAAAGCTAACGACAACCTACTAAAGATTTCCCATGGGGTAGAGGAACCAGTTCCCAGGTACCATTGCTTTGAAGAGCACACATTTCATCAAGAATTGCTTGCCTCCACTCAAGGTGAGATATTGCTTCACCTGGAGTTTTAGGAATATAAACAGAAAACAAAGAAGACAAACAAGTATACTGCAAAAGGGAAAGATGATGATAACATAAATTAATATAATATGGAGAAAGATTTCGTGTTTGACATATAACTTTTTGAAGGAAAATCGAAAGATCAGACTCATGTTGCAGGATCGAATCCGATGATGGTGAAAGCATATGAGGAGAGTCCATAGTGACCTCAGGGTCAGGTGCGACTTCAGGGACAAATACGACTTCAGGGGCAGGTACAATAGAAGTTGGGTGACGACGTTGGGCGAGGGCAACAGTGTCACCTGGTGTTGGAGAAAAAGTAGATGGAGGGGAAACCGGACCAAACACATGAGGTGTAGCCAAGCGCAAACATTGTTCACTAACTGTATCATAGTTAGGAACAGTAGTACCTAATAAAATCGGGTTACAAACAGAGTCGAGTTTGGATGGTAGTCCTTTAAGTGCCATGACCATGAAAATTTTACTCTGTTGTTCGGCATAAGTTGTTGCATCTTTTGAGTACAGCATGAGGGTTGTGTAACTTGCTTTCAAGGCATCAAGTTTAGTCAGATAGGTTTACATATCCATATTTTCCATCTTCAGTGTGTAGAGTTTTAGCACGACACTGCATAGACAATAAACGTCGTTGGAGAAGACTTTCTTGGCCTTTTCCCAAACTCATAGCAAGTGGAGAAGGCTTGATATTGCGCTTGGAGGTTAGGTGCTATGGAGAACCATAACACGGTAAGTAGAGAGGCATCTATTTTCTTCCATTTAGCGAGTTTTTCGGAGGCAACATTAGTCAATTGTGTGGTTAGGTGATCTTCATATCCCTGACCACGAAACCACATATCGACAACACGAACCCATATGTTATAGTTTGCTGATTCGATTAGTTTTTCAATGGGATAAACAAAACTTTAGTAAACGAGACTGAATTAGGGTCTCCCATAGCTTAATGACACAAAAAATAGAGTGAAATCGGGGCTGTTTGCACTGGAGCACCGTTTTTCGTGAGTCGGAAAGTAAAACAGAGGCTGGATCTGGAATGGGTGAGGAGAAACCAGTAGATCGGCAGAAAAACGGTCGAAATCAGCCGCTGGACGCGCTGAGGAAGCGGCGGAAAAAAGGGCGAGTTGGATGATGTGGTCGGTTCGAAACGTCGTTGGAAGTTTTTCTGGAACTGTAACGGTGGCATGTCGGTTACCGGAGAATTTTGAAAAGTGAGAGGCAAACAGGAGTGACAACACGGTTTGCCAAAAAAAAAGTTTCTCACCGGAAGACAGTAGGTCAACCGGGTAAAGTACGATGAAGAAAGAATTGCGTCTTAGTAGGCTCTAGATACCATGTTGAAATACAAGAGACTAATAGACATATAAATAAATTGCGTGTTTTGAAAAGCACTACGGAGACATTATTATATATAAATAGATTACAACTAATTACATGATATAGTCGATGTGGGACTATTCTATATACAAATATTCTCAACACTATATATATTTACAAATATCAACACTCCCCCTCAAGCTTGAGCATATAAGTCAAATGCACCAAGCTTGTTACATATATAGTTAGTTCTGGGGCTTCGTAGGGATTTTGTAAACACATCTGCCAATTGATCATTAGAGTTGACAAAGCTTGTGACGATGTCGCCTGACTCGATCTTCTCTCTAATAAAGTGTCAATCTATCTCAACATGTTTGGTTCTATCATGGAAGACTGGATTTGAAGCAATGTACAATGCTTCTTGATTATCACAAATAAGTGTCATTGGTCTTGCTTCTTCAATTTGAAGTTCCTTGAGCAACTGTTTTAACCATATAAGTTCACATGTTGCCATTGCCATGACCCTATACTCTGACTCGGCGCTTGATCTTGCAACTACATTTTGTTTCTTAGTTTTCCAGGATATAAGGTTTCCTCCAACAAGTACACAATACCCAGAGGTGGATCGTCTATCAATGGGTGACTCCGCCCAATCAGCATCAGAGTATCCAATTATCTGGGTATGTCTTTTATCCTCATACACATGACCTTTCCCTAGAGCACATTTGTTGTATCTCAAAATCCGGATAACAACATCCATGTGTTTCTGACAAGGGGAATTTAAGAACTGGCTTACCACACTGACTGTAAAAGAAATGTCCGGACGAGTGACTTTGAGATAATTCAACTTTCCAACCAATCTCTTATACCTTCCTGAGTCAGATAGAGGCTCCCCCTGATTGGGTAGTAGTTTAACACTTGGATCCATAGGAGTATCGGCTGGTTTAGCATTTAACAAACCTGTTTCTTCCAAAATATCCATAGCATATTTCTGCCGAGAAATCACCAAACCATCTTTAAATTGGGCTACTTCAATACCCAAGAAATAATGGAGTTTACCAAGATCTTTTGTCTGAAATTGTTTCGAGAGATGTTGTTTCAAATGGAGTATTCTCTGTTGATCACTACCAATTATGATAATGTCATCTACATACACAACAAGATAAATACACCCTTAGGGTGAGTGACGATAAAAAACAGAATGGTCTGTTTCACTATGAATCATACCAAACTGTTGTACTACAGTGTTGAATCTCCCAAACCAAGCTCTCGAAGATTGCTTAAGGCCATAAAGAGACGTGTGTAGCCTACAAACCATATTCGATGACTCCCCTTGAGCAACAAACCCAGGTGGTTGCTCCATAAATACTTCCTCTTCAAGATCACCATGTAAGAATGCATTTTTGATGTCAAGTTGATGAAGAGATCAATGTCGAATGGCTGCAATGGCTAGAAGAAGTCTAACAGATGCCATCTTGGCTATAGGTGAAAAGGTTTCACTATAATCCAACCCAAAAATTTGAGCGTATCCTTTGGCTACCAAACGAACTTTAAATCGATCAATCTTGCCATATGGACCAACCTTCACTGTATAAAGCCAACGACAACCTACTAAAGGTTTCTCATGGGGTAGAGGAACTAGTTCCCAGGTACCATTGCTTTGAAGAGAACATATTTCATCAATCATTGCTTGGCTCCACTCAGGGTGAGATAATGCTTCACCTGGAGTTTTAGGAATAGAAACAGAAGACAAAGAAGACAAACAAGTACACTACAAAGGGGAAAGACGATGATAACATAAACCAATATAATATGGAGATGGATTTCGTGTTTGACGTATACCTTTTTGAAGGGTAATCAGAAGATCAGACTCATGTTGCAGGATCGAATCCGGTGATGGCGAGAGCATCAGAGGAGAGTCCGTAGTGACCTCAGGGACAAGTATGACAGACGTTGGGTGACGATGCTGTTATGGTTGAAGTGGGCGAGGAGTGGGGGGGGGGGGGGTAAATTCTAAAATCACCTCGTTTACCTTGATTCTAAAATCACCTCGTTTACCTTGATTACATCCTTATCTAGATCGATTCTAAAATCACCTCGTTTACCTTGATTTATTAGCACCAATCGGTCGATCAATCCTAAGTCGATTCTCTGATCTTCTCTAATTTCTTCAAGGATACCACTGGTCAGCTTTAACATACCTGACTTCACACTGGTAGAAGTCTCATCACACATCAAACTCATCTCTCTGAGTTGCTTGATAAATTCTAGTTCTTGAACCATCAACATCAACATGTGCAACATCTTTCGACTCAACGCATAAGTTATAACACTGGCCTTACTCAAATGGTATCTCAAGCAAAAATCATAATCCATCAAAAATTCAAGTCATCTCCTTGCCTCATATTCAACTTTTTCTGATTGAACAAGTACTTTAAACTCTTGTGGTTGCTAAAAACTTCAAATATGGAACCAAATAGATAATGTCTCCAAATGTTTAACATAAACACGACGACTGCTAACTCTAAATAATGTGTAGCACAATTCCTCTCATGAACTTTCAATTGTCTAGTAGCATAAGCCACAACCTGACCATTTTGCATTAATACACAACAAAGGACTTACTTGGATTCAGCAGAATCAAAACTAGAGTAGACTTCAACTTCCTATTGAGTTCTTGAAAAATCTCCTCACATTGCACATCCTAAACATAAGCTTGAACTTTTTGAGTCAAATGAGTTAAAGGAAATTCTAACTTAGAAAAGTCTTCAATAAACCTCCTGTAATAACCAGCCAAACCCAGAAAACTTCTAATCTCAGTAACAAACTTTGGAGTTTCCGATTGCAGTACAACATCAACCTTCGACGGATCAACATAAATACCACCACTAAAAATCACATACCCTAGAAAACTTACCTTTCGCAACCAGAACTCACACTTGGATAACTTTGCATATAACTTCTTTTCTTGCAAGGTCTGCAACACCACTCTCAAATGCTCTGCATGCTCTTCATCTGACTCAGAAAATATCAAAATATTGCCAATGAACACCACCACGAACTGATCTAGATAAGGATGGAAAATATTATTCATATATTCCATAAACACACTTGGTGCATTAGACACACCAAACATCATTATAGAATACTCATGGTGACCGTACCAAACAACATTCAAAATATTTTTTATTTCACACGAATCTGATGATAACTGAACCACAAATTAATCTTAGTGAATACACAAGCACCAACCAATTAATCCATAAAATCATCAATTCTCAAAAGAGGATACTTATTCTTGATAATAACATTTTTCAGCTGTCGATAGTCGACACACAACCTCATCCTACCATCTTTCTTCTTAACTAGCAGCATTGGCGCTCCCCACGACGAAACACCTGATGGAACAAACTTCTTCTCAAGTAGTCAATTCTAGAAAGAGGATACTTATTCTTGATAATAACTTTTTTTAGCTATTAATAATCGACACGCAACCTCATGCTACCATCTTTCTTCTTATTTAGCAGCATTGGCGCTTCCCACGGTGAAACACCCAATTGAACAAACTTCTTCTCAAGTAGATCCACCAACTATTTCTTCAGCTCACTTAACTTCGAAGTAGACATCCTATACGACACCATCGACACTGGACTGGTACCAGGTAGTGAGTCTATAGAAAACTCCACTTGACGCTCTGGCAGCAAAACATTAATGTCTTCCGGAAACACTTTAGGATACTTTCATACAACCGATAGATCCATAATAATTCTCTCGCTTCCTCCTTTCAAGATGCGAACACCATGAACACTTGAGAATTTATCTCAAGGAAATCTCTACCTGCCTTGCGGTATTGAGACCCGACTTCGTACTCTCTTCGAATTCAAGAAACTTCACTGACTTATCAAAACTAATGATATGCACATGGCTGAACTCTAACCACTTCATTCCCATAATAACTTTGAGTTGAATTAGAGGCAAACAACTAAGTCAATCCTAAAATCTCTACCATAAATTGTCTAAGGACAATTCACATACACCAACGAAGTAATAACTGAACCACACTTTATCGAGTTCAGGAAACAACACAACCTCAACAACACGTGCACTCTTGCAATCGGCGACACGCTGAGCCATTCCTCTACACTTGAAGCATCTCATAGAAAAACAAGCTTCTCTCCCACTTGTTTTAATCACGTTCTTGCTGGAAAGCGGTTAGAAAAAACAAACGAGTAACGATAATGTTTCACACACATGTCATATACTAAGGAACAAACAAAATTGCACAACCTGGTCGGACGGGCTAACCTATTCTGATACTACTATGTAATACCCTAAACCCCAAAATTTATGTAAAAATATGTAATCAATAATTTAAGGTGACACTACGACAACCCTCCAAAAAATTTTTTGAAAAACATTTAACAATATGCAATGGAATTAACATAATAAAACTTAAACATCAAATTTCACAAATAAAGTGTTAGGATTTAAACCACATAATTTAGCATTAATTCAAACATAGTGAAAATGCTTCATCCCCTTTGTAACAGGTTAGAGCATTTAACTGACTAAAAGCGATGAATGATAAAATAAATAAAGGTAAGATCCAAGAAGCTATGTTCCACTCACATTAACAAAATTACACTTCTGATTATCTGCTAGATGTCCATGGTGGACAACATAAAGTAAAGGGGTGAAAATATGCTCCAATATGTTAGTGGTGCTGAAAATCAGGAAGGATAGCCTAAACAATAACAACAATAATTATTAACAAGTAATGTATTTGCACAACAACATAGATAATATAAATTCATACAAGACACTCCAATCAACTCACATAGTCAATTACTCATTCACATCAACTCATATCGGTAGCTAACTCAAACTCAATGTAGATATGTATTCACACAATAATCATCAATTCACAAATGCCAACTTGCATGCAATGTGACTATACCTTAAATATATATATATATATATATATATATATATATATATATATATATATATATATATATATATATATATATATATATATATATATATATATATATATATATATATATATATATATATATATATATATATATATATATATATATATATATATATATATATATATATATATATATATATATATATATATATATATATATATATATATATATATATATATATATATATATATATATATATATATATATATATATATATATATATATATATATATATATATATATATATTATATATATATATATATATATATATATATATATATATATATATATATATATATATATATATATATATATATATATATATATATATATATATATATATATATATATATATATATATATATATATATATATATATATATATATATATATATATATATATATATATATATATATATATATATATATATATATATATATATATATATATATATATATATATATAATATATATATATATATATATATATATATATATATATATATATATATATATATATATATATATATATATATATATATATATATATATATATATATATATATATATATATATATATATATATATATATATATATATATATATATATATATATATATATATATATATATATATATATATATATATATATATATATATATATATATATATATATATATATATATGCATGTGGTGCCAACTCAATATTTGGTTCTCTCAAAAACTGGGTCCCCCTTCTGAATCCATGAGCCCCCTTTCTGAGCTCCAAGCCTCCATTCTGAGCTTGGACGGACCACCAATCCCCCTTCTAAACTAGCTAACATGCATATTTAAACGACATAAAAAAACTATGCATGTCGATTGAAATAAATGAAAAAATAATAAAAATGCTTACAGTCCCCGTCTGATCATAAACAACATGCATTGACACACAATAGTAATCCCCCTTCTGAATTACTACCTAACAATTATAACAACAATGCATACAAGCATACAAATAGTCCCCATTCTAAATTATTTATCATCACATCAAACATACATAATTAATCACATATAATAATACATCCTTCAACCATACCAATCATATTCACCTCATACAACATCACAAACAACATCATATGCATCCCATACAATTGATACACCATATAAACATCAATATCTAAGTAGATCAATTATCATTCTATAATCATCATCAATTATTTACCAATCCACATAACACTCAATCATGTTAAATCATCTTAGCATCGCTTCACCATCAACTCATTTGTTTACAATAATTAACCATTTATTTGTTATCGTTGATTGTTATGGAACAAGTAAAACAGTTAATATTCACAAATTCCAGCACCATATAGACTCATAATTAAACATTTACGCGATAGATTTCCAATGCTTCAAACTGCACCTCATTTGGATTTACAAAATAAAGTTATGGCAAAAATAATCGAATAAAATAATATGATTCAACAAAGCAATTTTTCAAAATTCAACTAGCATTAATCGATTGACATCTAGGGGAAATCAATTGACATGATTCTTCATTACATTCTGCCTTTCTAATTTTTCACATTTTGGCTAAGAACAGTCGATTGAATAGGGGAATTAATCGAATGACATACTTTTATTTTTCATATTTTTCTAATTTTTCACGTGTGCAATCGATTGACATCAGCCGAAATCCCAAATATCCAAGTTTTCAACATATTTACTTAATCTTTCCCATTCGCTAACCCTCATACCCAAACCAATTCTCATCATAACATCCAAACACACCATATCATAAATTTAACAGCATATAACACACAAATTAATTCATGAATCATAATAATTGGACACACAATTGATACAGTTTTCATAAAGAACACATGAACACTTCAATAATGGTGAAATTAAAAGAAAAACCTATAGGAGGGTGAGGATTCCTCTCCACCCTTTATATAGTATACACTCATAGAATAGTAATCTACCACCTTACCTTGAATTTTCAGCAAAGGAAGTCCTAAGCTCCTTAAAAATAGAATTTTCTTCTCAAACCCTAAGTTGCCTCACTTGTCTCTTTTCCCTTGTTATCCAAAATAACATGTATTGGAAAAAGGTTTAGCCCTCGGTTTTTTTATTTAAGACAGACCCAATTCCTTAACTATGTCATTTCCCTTATCACCCTCAACTTACTATCCTGTTTCCCATATTGTCCTTTCTCCTCTTACTAACTCTAATTTTCTCTATTTTTAATTATCTAATTCTAATAATTCAATCATCCACAAAAATAAATTATTTCTCTTATTTTTCTAGAACTATCTTATTTTTAATTATTCCACTCAACTTAAATTAATCTAACTAATTTCTACCATTCCTTTAACTCTTTCCAAATCCTCCAAAAACACATATTTTCAAGTATCCAAATAAAAACACATAAATCACTTAAAAATTTATATAAAATAAAAATAAATTCAATTAAATAAATTAATTAAATTTGAGGTGTTACAAGTGTCATACTCTTCAA